>JAQGBX010005884.1:0-13128 GCA_034698745.1 Megaphyllum sjaelandicum
TTGCCCGCTGGTTGGCGCTAGTGGTAAAAAAATTATCATTCTTAATTTAAAAGTTTTGTTGTGTTTCTGGCCTTATATAGTACATTGTACAGTACGTACTTGCAATCCTCGGGAGTGAATGTATAACAGGGAATTGAAACAAATTCCAGACACAAAAGAAGAGCTGGTTATACAAAGAACGCTAAAAACGTTGATGTAATAGGGTTTTTCAAACATGAGCGTAATATGCCCGATTCACATTGAACAAATCCGTACCGTAAATACGTCACGTGCGTAGCCGCCCATGACAGTAGGCGGGGCTAAGTGACGTTTATACGACATTTGCAACCGCGGCGCATCCGTTCCAGCTGAAGTTGATCAAACTTTTCCCGTCGAATGAATTTTAATCGTTATTTTGGGGGAAGTAAATATAAAAATAACGTTAAACGCGAACCGGTATGCGAATTTTTGCGTGGGATGTGACGTCACGCTATAAAGTTCCGTAACGCGCCTGACGTCACTACAGTACGGATTTGTTCGATGTGAATCGGGCATTACCGTCATTACGGACCCCACTTTGGAAGTCGTGAGGTCACGAATACAAAAAAAAGCATTACTAGGCTTAAAAACAGCGATAACCAACAGTATAGCTTGAGTAAACATGCATATTAAACTACATGAAGTTAGCGGGCCGATTTTGCACACCTGACTTAAACCCAAACTGCGAATCGCAAAGCTTCAATCTGAAATCCTAAATACCCAGTGCCCCTATACATGTACTGTATGCATATTACTTCAACAAAAATGGCATACCTGTACGGAGATGTACAGTATATGTACATGTATATTTCGGTAAAGGAGGACATTTTCGAAATCACACCGTTATTTGTGGTGCATTAATAAAGTAAATTCTAAGCTACCGAATAATGACGTAAAAATTGGGTTTTAAAAAGGTTTTCGAGAATTAAGATCATCGCCGAAAATTATGACATTAGTTTTGAACAAGTATAACGTAACAGTTATACCTGTCAACATGCAAGAAGGCTAATAAAGAGTAAACTATACTGCATGCAGCGCTAATATTGCTTAACCATCGATTATCCAGTGTCCAAGCAATTTTTATGATCAGCCTACATGCACGTATACACCTAGAACACATGTAATTCAGAAGAATTACCCTGCCACATTCTTTTGCCGTTTGCATCATGCACTTTCCTTTCTACTGAACATGTACAGTAATATGCAGTATATGCTCGTAGATAAATACAGTATACTATTAAAATCTAATTACATTATTCTATTACATGTATTTTAGTAATAAAAACAAAATAAAAATTGGTTGCAACAATAGCTGACCACACGCTATTTATATATTAGTATGTTATCAGTATTAGGCCAAAAATAACAAATAGGTCAATTACGACAAGTGATAAACAGGGAATTTTTCTAACTATTTTGAGCTCACCATTCCTGCAATTAAAATGGGTTTTATTTAGGAATTCATATATTTTGATAATCTATTAGATGTTCACGCCTGAAACTTATGGTCTGTTGTTGCAAATTATTTAGATGGGCCACAAGTCCCATAATTCGCATACTACGTAACTGGTCATTATGGATGAATGGTATGGATGAATTAGGGGCTGTTTATATGGCACTAAGGACACAGTGTACTATGCTAAGGACGTCCAAAATTGTTTTCTCCTTTTAGACCTCTCATGAGGTGAAATTTCATAAAGAAATTAATTTTAAATTTAATCAGGAGAAGTCAATAAACTTAGATTTTAAAATTTCAGAAAAAGTTCCGTATATTGCGGTAACATGTACATAAATAGCTACTGTTCATTATACTATTTTATTAGATAACTCTCACAAGCAGACGACGCGTGCTGGCTCCGCCTAGATCAGACATTGTGGGGTACTTACCGTAATATTTTTAATGTGGCAAAAATGGTTGCCTTTGCTATGGAGAAATTGCACGTGCAGGCGTGCAGACACATTCGCTTTACATTTCATTTTGCAATGTGGAAAAGTACACCACAACACCGTCGCCCACAATGTAAACCGAGCCATGAGCTGCGTGACGTCACGTGCAAGTTATTTACACAGTATACGGTGTTATTTATTATCACAGGATACGTAATTATTTAATAAAATGAACATAATATAATTTCCTATTGCAGTTCCATTTTACGCCACTCTTCGCGTAAAAGCGAAGGTTTCTAATTCTGCTCACGGGATTACACGTGACGTGATGCACAGAACGATTATTTATCGCATTTCAAACAGGCAATGAAAGCTGTGATGAAAGTAACCAAAATGGTTATAGGTGTACAGTACATGTACATGTATATGGATCGTCTAAATAAACTCGCATTGTATCCCAACTCACATTTAATTGAAGCTCCATTCCTGCAGGTATAAAAAAACCTGATAAAAACTACTTTTTTGCGAAAGCATTTACATGCAATGAACCTGCAATTGATGCCAAATACGTCTTCAAATTGACAAAGAGTAAATTGCTGAGGTTTTTAATACGATACGCGATTATGATAGAGGAGTGGTTTAAACGGGACCCTTTTTTTAAACATCGCGAGACAAATAACAAGGTCAGCCAAACGAGAACCGAACAGTGTACAGAACATTATACAAGTATAAACGAACACACCTTTTGGATGGGATATTGACGAGTTTAGAAAACAAATGCCTTATTAATAAATCCTGCAAGATGGTAAATGATAGCGGTACTCAGATAGAACTTTACTAATCGTAGGCCGCTTTGGCAGTGGATACATTAATTGGTTTAAAAACAGCGACAATTTTAGAGTTTCGGTTTTGCACACGTGACTTCACGACTGCCAAAGTATGCTTCGCAAAGCTTCTGTTTGAGTAGACAAATTATACTCACGCGCTTCAAGAACTATTTCTATGCATATTAAGTACTTCATAAACTATCTTTTTCTCAGCAGTATAACTTTACTTTGAAAAACAAATAATTTTAGAAACGCTCAAGCTAACTTTTGTTAATGAGATCAAACCCATTTTGGCCCAATAAAAGTGCAATTTAAGTTGATTTAGTTATTAAAAATAATCTCCTTCCATTATTGTAGAGAAAAAAAGTTTATCAAGAACAAGTCTTTAGGAATTTTAGACGTCAGGCTTCGTTTATCAACATATATCCCCTCCATGACACAAAAAAGTTACTTTCGTTCAAGGCACTTTTATTTAGAACACGTACAAGCTTACCAGGGTATGTAATTAAAAGTAGTTTAATTATTTGAAACTATCCCATTTTTAGTGTTTCAGCATTTTTACAGGTTTACACAAACTCGTCAAGGGCAGCAAGCAATTCCTAAGGGAGTTTATCATTTATTTATTCAATTCTGAGTTGTCATTACAATATATAGTTGTCAATTTGTTATTACATCTTATTGTAAGGGCCGGGTGGCCACATTTTACAAAATAGAAATGCATGGCAAGTTCGGTCGATCCTTTCATATATATCTGCATGGCTCATACATTGTCATGGCAAAGTTCTTTTGCGTTAACCGACAGTACTTTTTAGATGCAGAATAACTTCCCGTTTTTTTAAAAAAAAAAATCAAGTGTTTGACGTGAAAGAATCCGAATGCATTTCCTTATTTGAGTTTCGATTCTTGTCATATTGATTTAATTTTTTTCTAAAACAAGTATAAACGTGAAATTTTACAAAACTATGAAAGTTGGCACAATAACCCATCCATGCATTTGGGGGGAGGGAATTACATTATCCAAAATAAAAGAATGGCCAAAAATGATAGGATTATGAGTTAAACTTTACCTATAGCATTGATTGGAATTTAGAAACTAGTTATGTGATAAATAAATACGTCGGTACATTTTTTTTCTCGCAGATAAAAACGTTTTATCCATGTTTCGTATACATTATTCAAAAACTTGTTACATATTTAATTCCCCAATTAATTTATAAGTAAATATAGCACAAATATATCGGATGGTTGTATATCTCAATGAAGCCAATAACCACACAAAATATTTGTGTGGTTATTGGCCCAGATTGTGTGCTGTAACCCAAGATGCCCATTTTTTATTTAAATTTGATAATATTTTTATAAATCTGGAAGTTTCAATCCTTGTGCACAAATGTCACTGAAGGAATTGGGCGTCAGAGATCATGCCCTCGGTTTAGACCGGCTAAATGCAACCAACTTCTCGTTTAAAAAGTGATTTAATTATAACCTACTATGACAGAGTAGCAGACGCTGTAGTTATGTAACATTTTCATTTTGCACGGCGTATTATATGGAATGCTTGAGTAAAACGGGTCCACCATCTCAATTTTTTTCGTAAATCGAAATTGTCGATTTGTGTCAGTTAATTGTTTAATTTTAACTCAGGGGAATATTTTCTGTAAAACTGTATTATATTATTATTACGTGTATGCAATTAACAGGCCTGTTGCACTAACAACAAACATGCAACGTGATAAAAATTCGAAAATGAAATTAATTTAAAAAAACTAACAACCGCAATAGTTTTCTAAAATTTTAATCTTCTAATGATCGATAATGATAAGAATATCATTATTAACTGTAAAAAAAATAATTATCGGGTGACCGGTAGTTGAGTCCAAGTAGCAGATCACATATTACGTTAACCATTCTTAAATACACGGGAACTTACAAAATCATGCAACCAAGTAAAAATGAAGACATATACAAGTATAGTAAGTATTTCAAATAAATTGATAAATATACGTGCCTCTTCATTATCACTGATATCGTCCGCCATATGTTAGCCAGCTGGAGGATCACAGGTTTGACAGTTTCGGCAATCTAATTTTATCCAATGCGTGGCTTTCACTTGGATGCTTTCCGTTCAAAGCGCACTCCCTGTGTGATGGAACAACCGTCACGCACTGACTTCTTTCCTAACATCTCAGATCTCGCTTGACCACTTTTTTCAAACATCTTTACAGCATCCCAGCCAGCGGCTGAATAAACTAGGTCAACGATGACGTATTTTTTAAAGAGCGATGACGTAAGCTACATGGGGCTGTGATGGGGATTACAATGCTGTCAAGTGCTGAAATGTTTGCCGAGCGATATCCCTATCAGGCTATCAGCAAGCTGCTCAACTATCGGCTCCGGTTCTATCTATAAAATTAGGGTAGATGCACGTCGCACTATGTACTGTACATGTAGAACTTTTGTAATCATTTGTTCTAATGAAAAATTATATTAATTATCCGGATTGTTTTAATTCATTTTTTAGTGAGGCTCGATCATTAGTTTAACGCAGATATACGACGTACTTCGATCGACGCAAAACTTTTAAAATGAACAGTATTTCAAGCGATCCCAAACGCCCTGATAGAGTTCACAGGTATATTTAACATGTTGTTCATATTATAATGTGTATAAAATGAAAATTTACGAGTAGGCCTACATGTATGTATTTACCATATATTACATACAGTGTACTGTTTCTATATATACTGTAGGTACAAACCTCCAGCTGTTGGAGCAGCAGGTACTCCTGGAGATGACCCTACTCCAGACTACATGAATGTTCTTGGAATGATATTTAGCATGTGTGGATTAATGATGAAGGTATATCTACATTTCGCTAATGTTGCCGGTCCCAAGCCCGGGTTAATGGGGAGGGTTGGGCAGATGAATGAATCGATGCATTAGCTGCCTGTTACAAAATCCCCTTGGCTCCAGTCAATGGCTGCGTTCACGGTGAACTTGTTTTCCAGTAGCTTGCCACTGGAAAACCAACTACAAGGTGAGGCGCAAGTAGTTAAATCGGCACTATAGCAGGCAGGAAGCACAACAAGACTTTCAGACTTATGCCTCACCTTGTAGTTGGTTTTCCAGTGCCAATTAAGCGACTGGAAAAAAATTACCAATAACGACTTCATAAATGATTGTTTCCCTCTATTTACAGTTAAAATGGTGCGCATGGGTGGCTATATATTGTTCATGTATAAGTTTTGCAAATTCAAGGGTCAATGATGATACGAAGCAAATTCTAAGCAGTTTTATGTAAGACATGCTGTACTTTGCTTAGCATCTTCCCAAAATCACATTTATAATTACCGATTTAAAATTCACTTATATTTCAGGCTTTCAATATCAGCTGTTGTGATGTCTTACCTTCAAAACCCACAACCTATGGTTCCACCCTGGTCTTCAATATAACTTCCAAACAACATGTTTACTAGAAAAAACAGCGAATAACTATTGATTAAAAATAACTTTAAAATACTTCATGATTCCTAGTCAAATATTTGAATCTGTCTTTACGAGCAATATATACAATGTAAAAATACCTGATTGGTAATAATCTGCACACGTTAGACAACATAAAATACATTCAGTATACCAGTATGCAATACGATATGCAACAGCCACTAATATGTGACTAATGCAAAAAAAATATTTGCTGCAGGTGTCTCCCTGCAGCAAAAAAGAAATTAATTAAAGAACCACATGTAATTTTTGGAAAATATTTTCTCTCTGCATGTTTTTTATTTTTCATCGTCTTTAAATTAAATTAGTTATTCTTCTATGCAACTTATTTTTACTTGATTGATTGTTTAGAATCCCAGATAACTCGAAGATCTAATAGAACGATGTTTCCTATAATTTTGATATTATTTGTGATTCAACTTCTGTGCTTCACTGTACTTCCCATAATGCATTAGCCAAAAAGTTGTTTTTTTCTGAACTCCTATTGCCTCGCAAAGCCCAGAGTATGGCCTCGCCCATTACTATGCCATTGCTCATTGCTCCGTCCAAGGTCTGATCACCAAACATGGGGATTTCTAGAGTTTTAAAAACTGTCATTTTAGGAGCCCCTGGCTCTGGAAAGGGAACAATTTCAACTAGAATTGTGCGAGATTTTGGTCTGAAGCACTTGTCAAGTGGCGATCTTTTACGAAGTCAAATCTTAAAGCAAACGGGTAGGACATTTTAAGATTCCAAGCTATTTTAACGTCTGTTTACTCGTTCTGTTTGACAACTGCGGCCGGCCTGTACTTCTTGTAGCAGCTAGTGCTTCTCTTCGAAAATAAACAAAATACTAACTTCAATGAAGTACATCGCTCGTATATACACTGTGATTTACGTTTTGTTTTATAGAGCTCGACAAGTGATTTAATCACATTCGCGTGCTTTAAAATCTTTTTAAAGATGTAGGCTTGAGAGCAAAGGAATACATTGCTAAAGGGCAGTTGGTACCTGACGATGCCATTATAAAACTACTATCAGATGAAATCTCAATTTTGAAAGGACAGAGTTGGCTTTTAGATGGCAAGTAATTTTATTTACAGCTCAAAACTCCCGAATTGATCATCCAATAAATGACCGAATTTAACTTTGACTAGGTTTTCCCAGGACAAAACATCAAGCAGAAAGTTTACAGAAAATAGAACAACTGAACCTCGCAGTTAATCTTGACGTTCCAGCAGAGGTGATTGTGGATCGCATCAAAGGAAGATGGACTCACCTTCCCAGTGGTAGAATATATCACACGGAATTCAATCCACCTAAACAACCAGTTAGTTATTTGACATTTCAATATTTTTCTTGAGAAATAAGTTCTTTCCCTACAATGATTGCCATTATGAAAGGGTGTTGATGATGTGACGGGAGAAAATTTGGTGCAAAGAGAAGATGACAAAGAAGAAGTGGTTTTACAACGCTTGGAGACTTACCGGAAAAACGTGGATCCTGTCTTGGATTATTATCGGCAAGTTGCAAAACTTTTCAGTTGCCTTTATTGATGCAGATTTTGCTGAATTTATATTTACTTTTATTCCACAGGAGCTTGGGTATTCTGGAAGAATTTCATGGGCGTGAATCAAATGAAATTTGGCCAAGAGTTCATGCATTCCTCTCTAGAATAATTCAACCAAAATCGGGTCCATTTTAACAGATCAGTTCTGGCATTAATAACACCATAACATTACCAGATTTTTATCAAATGTACTCAAGATTCTCTGTGCAAAGCTGTGAAATTGGAATTTTTTCAAGCCTACATTTGCAATATTAAGGGGACCCCTAGAATTTATACATTCATAATGGATGCTGAATTAGCACAATTCCAGCATGAAACTTCATGCATTGAATAGACAATACAATTAGCCACGAGAATCTCAATTGAACTAATGTTACATTAATACTTAACTGACATTGTAATAAACAAGCTTGTTAATTTACAATATGATAATTTATTTCAACACCATTTATGATTCTCAGGTTTCTTTGTCAAGATTCCAGTGTTACAGATGTCTCTTTCAAAAGATATTTACAACTTAAAAATAAAATTCTAGGTGAAGCATTACATTTCTGTGCCATGCACTTACAGGTTTAGGAAAAATTTACACAATCTCCAAAATTTAACTAGTTCTATAAACAAATTAAGGCATTCCCTGTACATTGTGGTTTTACAAAAACCAGTATAGGACACTACAGAGCAGGTCAGTTTGGCATCAAAGCTTCTCACTTCCTGCTATTTTGAAACCAAGGATATACAAATGCTATGTTTGCTAAGCCAATCTGCTCTATTTGGATGAATTACATGGCATTCAACAGCCCAAATATGGGAAAGTGTGACAGCAATGAGACCAGAAAATACTATGGCTATTGGTCCAGTTGGGTGCTGACACCCAGGGTTTTCCATAGGCAATTATTTTATGAACATCCGATTCCTTTATTTAAATTTGATGATACTTGCATTGTGCCATTGGTACCTCCCATCTAGTATTCCACCAAGTTGAAACATTGTCCTCTATGCCTTGTGTTCGGTGGTATTATAAGAAAACGAATTCACCGAAATCTTCAGATGTTGGTCCCATATCATCCAGGACAGATGGATGAACGGAGGTGAAAGACTGGTCACAACTTAAGCTCTGAACCAGATCATGTGGTGCGTGATCAACATTATTTTCAGCCACCACAAATATTGGATAATCCGCCTGTGGAGGTGTGAGTACCTGCATTAAAACACTTAAGTCAAATCTTTCTTAAATTTATTCTATCCAACCCGAAACTAAAAAATTCAACTAGACTTTAATGCTACTGGCAGATTGATTTTATATAGGCAATCGGTAATTTATGTAAACTGGACAGTGTATTATGGCGAATTTGATTGGGCCAAAAAATCTGCACTAGTGTAATCTACAAGGTGAGGCATAAGTCTGTAAAGTCTTTTTGCGCCTGCTGCCTGCAATACTGCCGATTATGTAGACTTATGCCTCACCTTGTAGCCGGCACTAGTGCAGATTTTTTGGCCCAATCAAATTCGCCATTGTACTATTGAATAGCCACCATTTTCATCTGTAGACTAAATTACTATTAAATGGGAAATGATCAAGATTGACCATCCGAATGCGCCATAAGAAGAAGAATGATTTAATGTTCATGAATGTGCATTTTTAACCTTCAGCTGAAATGTACTTTAACCATGAAAGTAAGTTATACCAGTATAAACACTTAATTCCAAACCGAGAGCAAGTATTTTTTATGTAACAACAATATTTCATAAGGTTTATCCTGCACTTTCCCACTTTGCATATAAATTTCAACTAAATGAGAGTGTATAATTTCTACTATCAAACGACTAACCTCCTGGCAGGTTGATAAGAAGTTTAACACTTCCTCCTTTGTCCTGCAATAAAACCCAATTGTACAGCTTGGATCCATGCGAGAAAATGATAACTTCCGTGGAGACTGACAGTGGAATGACTACGGAAAAAAGGGTTGTTATCAACCGTTTGGCGTAAGAAGCAAGCCCTGCCTATTTAAACAGAAATTACATTGACAGGTTTACCTGCAAAGGAAAACTTTCAGAGCGCACATCAACAGCTTCTTGGCAGTAATGAGGATCCAGGTGAATAAATTTGTCATCTGAATGTGCAAAACCACCAACAACTAATAAGACATTTTCCTTATGCAATAACGAGTGAAAAACGGGACAAAAGCTTGCCTTGCCAACCAACAAAATACAGGGAATGTTTAGGTTTTCCACCGATGATACCGATACAGTGTTCATTGGCCAAAATGTCTTGAATGCATTTAAAATAAATGGGATTGAGAACTTCTCCACCAAGGCGGACTGGAACCAAGATGATAACTCCTTTCCACTTAGTGCGAGCTACTGCTGAACATGCTAATCTATCATCTAAACTTTCATTGTCAAATCCACTGCTGCAGAGATTTAATACATCTTGCCTATAAACTATAAAATAAGTATGAATTAGAATGGCCCTTACAAATGCTGAGAGATTGTTTCCAAAAATTTGCCACACTCGTGCTACTTTCTACCTCATTTTGTTTTATAAAAAAAAAAATATTCCGCTATAATTAGATAAATCATTTAAGATTTTATGCTTGACAGACTGCCCCATAAATAATGCCCTAAATTAAGAATTATTCGAAAACATTGTATAAATATTACCGGTAATACATATTAGACACTTTTTTCTAAGCAAATGTATTATAACACCAGGTGTAGCATCTCTGCAATTAAATAGCTCATAACAACAAAATAACAAAGTACTGTAACGAAAAATGTGGTACATCCTCACCTGTGCAATCTTGTGCTACGTAAACACACACATCCTTTAACAAATTATCTTCTTTAGCAGAAACTTCCATACACTGCCTTTAAAAAAGAGGATAATGATATAGAACAATGGTTCCTTCACCAAATAGATGGAATCATTTCTTGGATAATTAAAGTTAAAGTTACCAACTTTAAGATATGAGCGACTGATGCAGGCCCATACCAATCTCCGGCTTTCTTGCCTGAACTTTCGCCAATAGCCACCAAAGTATGAAGTGAAAATGGGCTGAATCTTGAAGGTGCATCTCCAAACCATCTCACAATTTTGTGATGCAGTGTTTCGTGGCGAGTATTTTCCAAGTCAGTCCTCCATCTCCACGCTGAAAAGGCAAGAAATTAGTAAGATCAATGAATATCATTGAATCAATGAATAAAGGGTTGTGCAAACTTACATCTTCCTAGAAAGTGGCAAACCAATGCTTGTGCTAACAGCATTTGTCCGCTGCGTAGCATACATCCCCAGCCACAATCTGTTGTAAAAGAAGAACCAGCTAAAGTTGGGAATTCCCGACGATACGTGAACCAGATTCGGCTAACAAAGTCCAATTTAAATCCTTCAATTCCGTAGCTAGGTGCGATTCCATCTTTGCCAGGATCGGGGCAGAGCTTTCGATGGTAGCACTGTCCTAAAAACCAAATAGGGCTATCACGACTAAAATTGGTTTTTAGGCGTACGGTCCAGCCTAAAATAGAAAATATGAGTGATTAATGAAGTTAAATAATCTTTGCAAAGCGGACGCATGTCTGCTATAGTATGGTACTTGTACAAAAGATTAAAAATAGCAGATGGATGTTGTTTTCCTAAATGATTTGTGACAATAAAAATAATCATTTAATTTCAATATGGGATTTTGTGTTTTTTCAATTCGATTGACACCTAAAAGCTTATGAAGTAATAATGTAAAATTAAAATATGCAACCTCTAACGTACCCATAAAACAAAGAACAAACAATTTGATATACAGTAAAACAAGAAAGAGGTTATCATGTTGAGCAGTTATAAAGGAGCTAACATGTAAAAACAATGTTTCCACGAATAAAAATGATGTAGATATAAAATACAGTAGTGTAGATACATGCAGGTATATTTTCAAAAAGTCATTGGCGCAGTATTTTCGGCATTGACAGACAGCCACATTTTTGAAAATGCTTATTGTGGGTTGACCACACGTAAGACAATTTCTTCTCAGATAACGCAAAAATTAAAATAATCAATTCATTTCGAGAAAAAAAGCATGCGTACACTGAATTCATTAAAATATTACTGAATGCGAATCTTGCGATAAAGCTACAGTATGTGGGTGAACAAAATCTTGCAAAACAGCAGACAATGCATTAATTTCTTGATGCGTGGGTAATGGCGAATTTGTTTGGGCCAAAAAATCTGCACTTGTGTACACTGAGTGCAAGTTTCTGCACTCGTTTCAATCGGTTGGGCAACATGCATACTTCAGTGTAGTCAGTGCGCCCTACGTACCGTGTTCGATTCGGTTCATTACGTTGGACTGGCTAGCCAATTGCACTGCACTAGTGGGCCCAATCAAATTCGCCATATAAGCAAACCCTCCCATACAGAAGACGACCAGGAAATGTATTTGCCTGACAACACTGTTTGCTAGAAATTTACCGAGCCAACAGCAAACACAAACACTAAAACAATGTTTGTGTTTGCTGCAGTGTGATTCCAACTATAAAAGTTGAAAACTTCCTGCAAAAAAATTAATTAGGTCATACAAAATATCCGAGTAGTGAATGTTGAGTACCAAATAAAGTACCCTCACACGTTATCATGTCCCATTTTAGATCATAAATCCAAATATCCTTGGCAATAATTTTGAAACTTTCTAGTGCACGTTATCTTATTAGGTCTAACTTTTCCATAAAATCCTTCCATTTATTTATACCTTAGATCTAATAGGACTAAATGTTAAACATACAGTGTAAGTGACCCAATCTATCGAGGTCAGATACCTACCAAAAATAATGAAAAATTGTGGTATGTGATATGCTTGGAAGTATTCGGACAATGCAAACTATGCAACAATTTAAAGTCCTGTATTTATAATGGTAAACGTTATGAAATAAACTCTTAACAAATCCAAGAAATACATGAGTAATTTTATGTTGGATTTAACACACGTCAGGCACATAAATGCACTGCGTAGCTAACACTTATCTTAAAAAACAAAATAACTAAAATTAATTGATGCTGATGAGAAACTGGATTTGCAGTCTCTAAAAATTCTATTTGCCAAGTATCTCTAAGATCTCTATCCATAGAACATACATGTATGTTGTACTTGAAACATTTTGGTTGGGGTGCAATTCAGACTAGCACCACACTATAGGCCTACTGTGCTAGCACATAATAAACGAAGCACACTAAGGGTACATTCACAACGAGCTTTAAAGCCAATCATTTATGGCTTTTTTTTCGCAGTTTCGCTTAGTTTTAAGCGTCTGCAATACCACTATGCGACACTCTTTTAAAGCCACCTTAAAAAGCTCGTTGTG
>JAQGBX010005885.1:0-13128 GCA_034698745.1 Megaphyllum sjaelandicum
GTGACGTCCATTTCGGGTACGGCGCTCAGGTAAGGAGCGCGGGTCGTCCACAGAGTCTGGGACAGACACCGCCACAGCCCTTTTATGGGAGATCCTCATAACCAAACCCTTCGCCTTATTGAGCTTGAGCTGCCATGTATCACACCAGTTGGATAAGATGTCAAGGTCCCATTGCAAGACAGATGGATCCTCAACTCTTACCTCATCATACAGTGCAGGATCGTCAGCAAAAAAATTAGATTTACAAGAAAGATTATTTGGCAGATCGTTGATATATAACAGGAACAGTAGAGGACCTAAGACACTGCCCTGTGGCACCCCAGATTGTACATCAACCCAACTACATTCTTTCCCATCTATAACAACCCTTTGTTTACGATTTGACAAAAAGGACTTGATCCACAATAAAGTGCATTCATTAAGTATCGAAAGCTTCTGCAAAGGAAATGAATACAACACCAATCTCTTTTCCCACATCCAGCTTAGCCAGAATTTCATGTGCAAATAAAGCCAACTGGGTTTCACAAGATCAACCCTTTATAAAACCATGCTGTGTATCAGCGATCAGTGCATGGCAACTTAAATGGTTCATGATATTTGTATAGATAATGTGCTCCAACTTCTTACAAATTACAGAAGTCAGAGATATGGGGCGATGATTGGCTGTATTCAACTCGGAACCAGATTTGAAAATGGGACAGATGCAGGCATCCTTCCATTCCTGTGGAACTGTTCCAGAATCTAAAGAATGTTGAAACAGGTCAGTTAGCAATGGAGTTATTTTGTGGGATAGTTCTTTCAGAACTCTAGGTGAGAGTTTGTCCGGTCCTGATGATTTATTTTTATTAAGGGATAAAAGATCAAGCACTCTACGTCCACTAACCACTATTTTTGGCATTAGATTGTCCGTTAGCTTAGAAAGTTCAGCTGGCAAACTTCTATCCTCGTTAGTAAAGATGCTTTGAAATTGGGAATTAAGCATGCTGGCAGTAGCTGTTTAACTATTACCAGCTTGTTTGTTACTGTTAATCAGGACATTAACAACATTATTATTATTTCAGCTTATCGTCCAACACAAAGACTTTTCTAAGTTTCTTTTGTGTAGGAATTTAGCGACCTTCATTCTAGGTCTTGCATTATAAGTATGACGCCCTATTAAAATAAGTTTTGAACTGCAATTAGACTCCGACTTAATTTCCTAAATTCTAACTGCAATTAGACTCCGACTTAATGCCCTAAATTAGTGACCTGGACGTGATCAACTTGGCACATCCCTTATTGAACATTCCTGCCTGCAACAACGGATTCCTGCCTTTCAATGATAGATGCGAAAAGTAAGAGCTCCAAATTATAAACTTTTTTTAACATGTACTGTAGCATGTGGTTGACGCATTCCTAAGACCGTCAGTTCGTCGAGCAACACATAATGGCATATACAGGCAACAACCTGCTTGTTTTAAATGTAGCGATGACGCACAACACAAGTTTAGAGACAAGTTTCGCTGAGCCCCGTCCACCCGGTGTTGCTGCGCTGCTACTCAGTGCGGCACCACCTACTTCCAAACCGGAAGGCCTACAGATCATCCGGATTGCATTTAAGGCCCCAGCCTTCTAGCCGGAAGACGTCAAAACTTAGTTCCTCCGCTTGAAGTCAAGTTTTAATATTGCCAGCATCAGCCAACATGCAACCAAGTATCATCACGTAGTCAACATCCTTGACTACGACATCCGCATAGCAGTGGCAGACATCATCTGGGCACCGCCAGCCACCAGAAAATTTACGACACTAAAGAAGCGCCTGATCAACCACTTCAGGGAATTGGATTTAACCAAACTGAATGCTGTAATGTCGGGGATGGACATAGGAGTCTGCAAACCATCTGTGTTAATCAACGCCATGCGCGCGAACTCCCATTTCCTGCAAATTCCTGATGCAATGTTGAAAAACTTATAATTGCAGCAGATTCCGCATGGATTTGGCTCCATTTACTGTTGTGCTGTGACTACTTGATGCCCCTTGCTGGCCAGTTGTTTGAGTCAGCAGCTCTCTTGCTGTGCACAGTCAACGCGCTGTGGGCTACGTTTCCGCCGCCAGCACAACGCCCAGCGGTGCTCGCACCACCAGCTACTGCACCGGAGCCGACTATTGCTGACTTTATAAAAATATCGCTCATCTCCACAACGATGTCGAATATCTCAGCCGGACTTGCGACGATAAAATAAAGAAGGAGCTTTCCTGCGAGCCAAGATGGTGATCTCGCATGCGCCAGCCGCATTTTAGCTCCAGGCGTAAGGGCGCAAACTTCTAAGCAGATGACACCTTAGTCTGCTGGTACCATTGAACGTTTAGAGACGCTGCGGAACGTTGTACAACACCCTGTTATTACACGAACCATAAAAACTAGTGCGGCCACCACAGGAAGTGAGCTCCTGTGGCCTGGCCAAGTCTAGTCACCTCATCATGACGGATCCAACATCAGGACGGGGTTTCCTAATCAAACTCGGTGTCGCGAATGGAACATTAATTTCCACTTAGGGCACATGGGACATGACACTCAACCTCGGGTTGTCTTAAGATTTCTATTGGAAATTTATTGTCGCCGGTGTCAACCACCCAAGTATTGGCTGAAAACAACAATTGACTGCCGCAACAATGCTGGCACACCTGCTGCCGGATGCTCCTCTGGCTCTACTCGTCGACGTGTCAGATTTTGCTATGGGTGCAGCACTCAACTAGCTTGTGGCCGGGGAATGGCAACCGCTAGCCTTCTTTTTAGTGAAATTCACTGACATGCAGCGTCACTACTCGACAAATGACAGGGAACTTGATGTGGCTTTTTCCGCAGTGAAGCACTTTTGATGCAAGCTCAAAGCACGTGAATTCGTCCTTTTCACGGACCACAAGCCCCTGACTTTCGCCTTCCAGAAAACTGGAGTGTTATTCGCCGCGGCAGGCCCACCAGCTGGAGTTCCTGAGCCAGTTCACAAACGACATCCGGGAAATCGCCGGCATCAACAATGCTGTTGCCGTTGCACTATCCATGGTGGCAGCAGTAATGATGGCCCATACTTTAGATTATGCAGCCATTGCCGCAGTTCAGGAGGTGGATAAGCAGCATCGCGCCTGGCAACTGAAGCCAGCTGATGCCCAAACACTGTGCCTCCAGCAGTGCCTTGATCTGTGACACCTCTACCAGTCATCCTCGGCCCTGGGTGCCCGCTCTGTTCCGCAAGCAGGTGTTCAACATGCTACATGGCTTTGCTCATCTGGGCTGTAGAGCTTCTGCTAAGCTCATTGGCAACTGCTTCATGTGTCCTTTCCTGTGCAAGGATTGTATCACCTGCGCCCGACCGTCCCTATCCTCCAGCCTAATGCACTGATCAAGCATGTCCACATCGACCTGGTGGGACCACTCCCACACAGTGGTGGGTTCACATACATGCTCACGTGCGTAGACCATTTTATGCATTGGCCAGAGGCTATCCCTATCCCTGAAATTCAGGCAATTACGGTGGAGGCTGCATTCCTCAGCAGTTGGATTTCTCATTTCAGCGTACCTACCTGCACTTCCACGGACCAGGGCAGTCAGTTTAAGTCCAGCTTATTTGCTTGCCTGGGTTCCACACTAGGATTCCACAAGAGCCAATCGACTCCATACCATCCAGCTGCCAGTAGTATGATTGAGCGCTTTCACTGGCAGCTAAAAGATGCAATTATGTGCAACGAAGGCACTTTATGGTTGGCGGCCCTTTAAACGGTCATGCTCAGCATACTGGCTGCCATCCGAGAGGATACCAGCATGCCGTATGCAAACCTTGTGTATGGGAGCCCGTTACACCTTCCCGGCCAGTTCATCGTGCCTTCCCTGCTTCTGGCATCACCACACAGTATAGTGCTTGACTTGCGTCTGGTGATGGCGGAAATACGCCCCCCACTGGCCAATTATGATGGCCATCAGCCAATGTTTATCGTGCACGATCTGTCCAAGTGCACACCTGTCTTCCTACGGGTTGACTGTCTGCGCCTAGCTATGGAACAGCCCTATGAAGGTCCGCTGGAGGTGGTCCCGCAGTGTCAATCCCCAAATGGACTTACAATCACCCCCCCCGGGGCATCCTTTGCGTATGTTTTCAGCAGTCACTGATCGCTGGCCCGACGCCCCCGATAGAGCGACATGCCCCGCCAGTGGTCACTTCGCCTTCCCTGGCAGCTAGTCAACTTGGCAACCTTCCAGCAGCACACCAGGTGCTCCACGCACCACCTCGAACGGCCACATGTCTGGGTTGACGTATTCGCCTCCCTACTCGTTACCGTTAAGCACTGGGGAGGGTAGTACTGAGGCGTTCTCAACACATGCATAACAACCCATTGTTTCCCTAGAAAGAGCGCCATTGACCGGGGGTCGACTGCCAGGGTTTAGGCCAACCTGGATGATTCGGCCTTTACCTGGTCAACTCCTATGCTCGGCCTTGCCCTCAACTGGACGTGCCATCCAACACATGGACTTTTTGAAGTTTCTTTTGTGTGGCAGTTTAGCAACCTTCATTCTAGGTCTTGCGTTATAATTACAGCATGCTATTAAAATAAGACTAATACTTAATTTCCTTAAAGTGTATAAAGTGGCATTTTAACCCACCATCAGCACAAAATTTGGGGGTCTATAGGGGAGGCTGGTGTGAAGTTGGTGAAGTACAAACTCTGTCGGATTGTTGGAGAAGTTCATGTTACTTTTGAAGATATGTCCACAGTCATGTTGCAGATTGAGGTGTGCCTTAATTCACGAACATTGATTCCTCTACCAAATGACCAAAATGACCTTGAAACTCCCGTCCGTCAAGGTAATTCAAAAGGTAATGCAAGATTTCTGAAAAGATGGGCTGGTGAGTAACTTGTCAGAGACAAGTTCTCATGAAGGATGACCGGCCTCCTCTTATGCAATAGAAACTTGGACGTGTTATTGTGCTTTACCTAGGCGTTGATAGTTTAGTTCAAACCGTGACTTTATAAACTACTGTTGGAGAAGTGATACGCCCAATTGTTAAATAATATTCCATACCCTTGTGTGCTTGCATGTTAGTCTTAGTTCCCTTCTTTGCTGTCTGGTGCCATAATTACCCTTTAGCCTTGCTTGTCTCTTTTTTTTGATTATATATTTTGGGATGTGACATGATTTGTTGGTAAATAGGGCACTCAGTTTGTTGCTTTTTACCAATGCACCACTAGTTTTAGTTTTTTCAATGAAATTAATCTTAATTTAGCATTAAACAGTTTTCTTTGTTCATCACTCTTCAGAATTATATAGTGCTATTGTTTCTGGAACCAAGAAAAGAAAAGAAAAGTTGGCAGATGTAGTGTTTATACCATGTGAACACTAGAGGGCGCTTGACCTAGCGCATATGCCGCCTAGCCACTAGGGGGAGTGCTAATGAAAAGAAAGGAACAGAGGCACGGGTAGACATAATAAAGGCACGGTAGTTCTGATGGCCGAGTGTTAACAAGCAAGACGTGTGTTTCAAGTGTCTGTTTATTGTTACAAGTAGGAACTCATATTATACTGAACAGGAGTATAATATTACAGCAGATAGGTGTTTATGACAATACCGACAAGACAATTGATCTCTGATGCGGGTCTAATTAACTCTATTCATGAAATCATAGGGCATTGAGTCCATGTTTGTTGATGATGAATATTTTAATGTTAGAAACAATAGTTATGTTAGCAGTACTATTTTTGATAAGAAATAAGATAACTGGGCACATTTTATTAAGTACATGAATTGATCATCATCTGCATAACATTCCAAATTATTTACTATTTTCATTCTTGTCAAAAATCTATTAGTTTTACCAGAAGTTAATTCACACCTTTTTATTTGAATTTCTGCCTTACAGAAACATGCATACAACTTAAGTTTAAAGTTTAACCAAAGCCATATTTTGCCCTCAGTATTTTTGTATAATGCTAGAAATATTTATTGCAGTCTAGAGGTCATACCGCTTTCAAAAACATGGTTTCCGCTCGTTCAGAAAAGGCCATACATTACATACATATATAAACGAAAAGTTATTTATTTAAAGGGGGCATGGTGTCCAATTATGTCTGATTATATCTATGAAAAAATTCCGAATGTGCAAAAAAATCCCGAATTAATGATGAAAAAATTGTCCGATTAAATAATCAACCAATGTCCATAAAAATTTGTATTTACATTAAATATCTGAAAATAGGTGTTATTTAATCGCAAAATCCATAAAAATTTAGATGACAATAATGACATCCTTAATTAACATTCAGATGAAGCCTGCCAAATAATTCTTATGATGACTTCATTCATAACATTTTCATGATGACTTCATTCATAAGAAACTATTGATATTATTCATTGAAATTCGGATGGCGTGATTTGTTAAATTATGATAATGTTATCATTCTTAAAATTCTCATTATAGCATCGTTATCATTTACTATGCATCTCCAGATGTAGTTCTATGCGACAACTGTAGAATAGCACAGCTACTGATGTAGCCTATGTTCCAGTGTCTTTTTAATGCTGTTTTTCTTTAAAATCTATACTTCAGAAAATGGACAGAGAAGCATTGAAAATAATTTTCACCTGAAATATCGGAGATTTTGGCAGGATCCCCTGTTGATGTTCCTGTAATAATGATTCCATCGCTGAGAAAGAATTCTGCTGCCTTTGCAGTGCTCACTACATCCATGTCACAGGTAAGTGTATGGGAACTAGTTTAAAAAAGATAAAACACATTACCGACAAGTATTTTTGCCCAATATTAAATTATTCAAAAACAGTTTAAAGAAGACAAACACATTACCGACAAGTATTTTTGCACAATATTAAATTATTCAAAAACAGTTTAATTATGGATAACCTTACTAAGAGCAGTCTTGTACAGTAGGTTTAAACGGGTTACTTTGTCAAAAGCTTTTAAAAATGGTATTCAATGTCCACACAAGGGTTCTATTAAATGTAACCTGTGCAGAAGTCAAAACATCTCAAAAGCTTTGATAAAAAAACCGTCTTATGATTTAGAAATCTGAACTGATTTGGCCAGATTAGTGGCAAACTACAGTAGTACCTTGGGATTCATATAAGTGCAATTCGATGACAATAACGTATTATGATAGTAATGCTACCATGGCCTGAGGCTCCATCAACTTTTAGGTTGAGAAGTATTTTGATGCTGAACAATTGTATTTAGAGATTTAGATGACTAAAAAGCATCTAAAAACTTCATGTGTGTATGATACTTATCTGTGTATTACTGGCTGGTTCTTACTAAGTGGTAAAAGTTTTCCGTAAAGGTTTATTATTAAGTAAACCATCACCAACACTTATGACAAGAAAGATCTGTACTCGGCTGTAAGCTTGAAATGACGTTTCATCACATTTAAATATATTATGAATAATACTAAGATAGGCAAGCTTAACATTCCAAAATGTATATTTCTTTTTATTAAACTTCTAACCAACCAAGCCTCCTTAAATCTTTCAATTATAAAAGAATGGAATTTAATTTATTAAGACTAATGACTAAATTGATTAGTTTGTTTATGATCTTTAAATAGCTGATTGATTTACCATTATATAGAATAAAATAATAAGATGAGAAAACACGACCAAAAACGTTTTTATCGGCAAACGACGTTTTGCGGACCCATCCATTCTTCAAGTTTTATACACTGTTGAAAAAATATACAAGGAAGTCATTTTACAAACTAAATAATTCAAAGAAATTTAGTTAAGGTTAAACATCAAGATAATGCAACAGAGCACCAACAGCAGTGCATAATTTAGAAAAACTCCACATTTGACGAGGTTTGTGGGCCCTAAGCCCACACGTGGAGAAAGAGGCCTAAGAGAAGGAAAATCACCAACCGAAGAGAAAGCCAACAGTGACGTCACCCCAGCAGAACAAGTTCATAAAGCAGGCAAAGCCCAAAGAGAAAGAGACCCTGCAGATGACGTCACCAGCAGCCAATCCACAACAAAGCAAAATATCACCATATATTACCAGATATTAGATGTCTCTTACAAGGGACATTAGGACTAAACAACAGTGAAAAAATTAAAACATATAAAAGTATTTAAATGAATTTAAGTGTTTTTGGCTTACATTAACACTATTTGTTGTAAAACTTTATAAAACAATTGTTGTTCTTCGTGATTCATAGTAAAATATCACATCTAATGAAGCGTAACAATGTTTTCGCACTACCCGATGGCATTCGGCACCATATATTATTTGTTAAATTTAAATCCTACAAAATAGTATCAATGGCCACATTTGCTAAAAAATGTCAGTAGCCTCAACAGGTTGACGGTATTAAAAAAAATAAGAAATTTGAGTAAGAAATCTGACACAATAAAATTGTAACACAGATGCAATTTGCAGCATGTAAGTAAATTAACTAGCCAAAAAAATGATAAGATTCCATTAAAAATTGATTGATTTACGAACATACATTCTTGCCAGTGATAATAACCGTAAACAGTGTAAGACACCATTTTTGAGGTTTCATAAAACCCGAAATAGTAGTAGTAAAAACTAAAACATGGTACCGTTTGATAGCGCCAGATGTCCTTTTTAAAGGACATAGGGTTGCCAGACAATTGCGTCTCAACATTAAAGTGCTAAAAATAAATCAAACTTGTCCCTTACAAGGGAAAAATCACATAGGCCGGGTCTGTAAAGGATATAGAGGCCCTTAGGCCGAAGAAATCTCGTATCCCCCTTTGCAAAGACGCGCATATAAAACTAAATTTTATTCTTATAGAATTTCAATTCAATGCTTTTTCTATCTATTAGAAACAATTAAAAAAATTATTATTGTAATTCTCTCTCAAATTAAATTCAATATTATTTTAATCCCGTGTGATGGGCGCCTCATCTTCATTTTGACGTTATTTTTCACGCATCCAAGATGGTGCTATTTATGTTGTTGATGGAGTCAGTATGTACGTTATGATCAGAGTTGTGTATTTCGTCTGAGGATGTATAGTTCAGGAAGTATGGGGTGCATGTGTGTAGTGTTCTGGTTACAGCCACTAGAGGGAGCTACCTCCCGACGGCCGGTGTGACCAGACTGGTCGTGAATAAAGGCATTCTTGATGCAGACATTTACAGCTACAGACGTGTTCTCCCGTGATAGTCTATTCCTAGTGTAAACTAATCCAAGTTTCAATCCATAGCCATCCTGGCTAAATACCACATTGACGATGAGGATAAAAGTTAATTAATAGTAACCATGGCCACTAATAACCATCCTGCTAATCATTTTTGGGCAAATGCAGTGCAGAGACCGGAATTCTTCGATCCAAGAGCAGCAAACGTGGCAGATCGATGGGGCAAGTACAAACGTGACTTTGAATGCTATGTGGCAGCAATTGGAGCAGACAAGGCCAATATAACAGCGCTGCTTATCAACTGTGGTGGGCCTGATTTCCACGATTTCCTTGAGACTTTGATCATCTTTATGGACACGAAATATGAAGACATCACCAAGAAATTGGACGTGCATTTTGCACCACAAAGAAACGAGGTGTTTGAAGAACATAAATTTCGTCAGGTGAAGCAGGAACCCTCGGAAACAACAGATGCATTTGTGGCCAGATTGCGCACAGCAGCCAAGTATTGCGGGTATAAAACTTTACCGATAAATTAATCGTGGGACAGTTTGTCGAGACATGCAGATCCAATAAATTGAGGAAGAAGTTGCTGGACATTCCAAAGTTAAATCTGGACACACTCCTGGAAGTGGCACGCAAAGCTGAAGTGGTGGACCTACGCACAGAAGAGATGAATAAGCATGCAGGGCTAACAGAGTCGAAACAGACGGTAAATTTCCATGCCAAGGCATGCATACCACGTGCATCTCGTGATCCAGCCGAGGTAGTTAAGGAGCAGAAGACTAAATCAACCTGAGCGAAACCGCAGTGTGACAGATGTGGACGGTACGAACATGAAGGTACAGTGTCGCAGCTCCAAAACCATTAAATGCCGTAACTGTGGACAAACAAGGCACTTCGCGCGATGCTGCAAATTTCCACGCAAGAACAAAGGCCAGACAGTTCAATTCATGGACTCGGGCGAGTCCGCATCGGAGGAAGATGATCCTGGGACGGTTGTACATCATATCAAAACAAAAAATGTATTAACAAAAAATCCTTCTGTTCAAATAAAATTGAATAACCAGTACACTGTCTTCTATGTCATTACAGGATCCGGGGTTAACATCATATCGTGGGAAGTCTGGAAAACAGTAAAAGGGAGTAACCAGCTACAGCAATCGAGGGCTCGAGTTTTTGCATGTACCCAGGACACCCCACTAAAAGTAGCAAGGGAGTGCATGCTGACCATGCAGCATAGCGACTACAGCAGCATCAATAAAGTAATCGTGATGAGCAAGGACTACCCATGTCTACTGGAACACAAAGCCTGCTTAGAGCTAGGGATCGTGGAGTACCACGGAGATGTATATTTCATGAACACAGGTAGAAGAATACGCCGATCGATTCCAGGGGCTAGGTAAACTTCGTGACTACCAGGTCAAACTGCAATTGAAGGAAGGGGTACAGGTCACGCAGCAACGGGTAAATCAAATACCATACCACCTGAGAGACACTGTCGAAGCAGAAATCCAACGACTCATCAACATGGATGTCGTAGAAGAGGTCCCAGATCCCACGGATCCAGGTATACTACTTAATCCGTTACAACCTGTAGTAAAGAAGGACGGCAGTATAAGGCTATGTTTGGCAGCGATGAAGCTTAATACCCTCATCAAAGAGCAGAAATGCTTGATTCCCCTCATTGAGGACATGATACAAAAATTCGCTGACTTCACCATAGCGTCTGAACTAGACTTAAATGAAGCTTTTCAACAACTAGAACTGGAAGAGGAGTGCAGGAATTTGGTGGCATTTGCAATGGAATCAGGAACGTACAGGTTCAAACGGCTTATTTACGGGGTGAAAGTGGCTGCCAAAGTCTTTCAAGCCATCATCCAGCGGACACTGGCCGACTTCCCAGGAGTAAAGAACGATGCGGACAACGTAGCAGTACTCGGCAGAAACCCTGAAAAGCACCAGCAGCGATTGGACAAGGTCATGGCAGTACTGCACGACAAAGGGCTGACGCTAAACAAGGACAAATGCAAGTTCGGGGTCAACAGTCTAGAGTTCCTGGGATACTTAGTATCCACCAAAGGCATAGCACTAGGAGAGGAATGATTACAGAAAGTGAAAGAAATGCGCATTTCAACAAGCGTGAGCGAGCTTCGGGGAGTGCTGGGACTAGCCAATGCGTGTGGACAGTTCATCCCCGACATGGCCGAGGTCACAGCCCCACTACGGCAACTGACGAAAAAGACGATGCGATGGCAGTGGAAAGACGAGCAAGAGGCGGCATTCCAGACACTAAAGCAGCTGATTGGCACTAATACATGCCTTTCTTTATTCAGCAAAGAACTCGAAACCTCCCTGATTGTAGACGCTGGACCGGAAGGACTAAGAGCGATATTTGCTTAAACCCATCCAGATGCGACACGTCGACTGGTCGCATGTGCCAGTCGATGACTCTCGGACACCAAAAAGCGCTATTCACAGACAGAGAAGGAGGCGCTTGCGGTGGTATGGGCATGTGAGAAATTCCATCTCTGCCTGTACGGGCGAAACTTCCCGGTGATCACCGACCACAAACTGTTAGAAGTGGTATACTCACCTAACTCCAGAGCATCAGCACGCATCGAACAGTGGCACCTTAGGCTACAAGAATATAAATCCCAAATTCGCTATAAACTGGGAGCGACGAACGCGGCGGATCCTTTATTGAGACTGCTTCGGATTAACGAATTGGCGAAGACACCTGAGAAAGGATCAACCCAGGAGTACGTGCAGATGGTAACCTACGCTGCAATGCCAGAAGCCATCACGATCGAACAGATTCGGAAGGAATTCGAGTCAGACGAGGAACTATGTCAAGTGAGTGAAGCGATGAAAACCAACAACTGGCAAGCCCACCTTAGAAGTTACGAGAACGTAAAGAACGAGCTGACATACCAAAGAAACGTTATCTTAAGGGGAAACCGGATCATCATCGCAGGAAAGATAAGGAAAAGAGCGCTAAAACTGCTCCACAAAGGTCACCAAGGCATCGTAAAAACAAAAACGCTGGCTAGACAATCCATCTGGTGGCTGGGTATAGACAGGGACATCAAGGTAACCATTCGACAATGCCTGCCATGTCAAGCGCAAGGGAAAGCAGAAAAGCCGCAACCACTGATGATGACGGAGATGCCCGACAAGCCATGGAGAAAACTAGCAATGGACTTCTGCGGACCCCTACCGGACGGTAGCATGATAGCGGATGTGGTCGATTATTTCTCCAAATTTCCGGAGGCCAGGTTATTGCAGACTACCACAGCTGGGGCCCTGATCAATTGGCTAGGAGAAATATTCGCACGGCACGGTATACTAGAGACTATAGTATGCGCAGACGATGAGGTTCACTGTGCACAACGTTACGCCGTACTGGCCGCAGGCTAATGGATTAGTGGAGCGTTTAAATAGCCTTTTTGAAGGCACTTCGAGCAGCAAGAATCGAGGCTAGAACACCCAAGGAGGCACTGGAGGAGTTTCTACGAATCTACAGGACCACTCCACAATGTACCACACTAAAGACGCCGATGGAACTGTTGTGCAATAGAAGAGCCTGTACAAAAATTCCGAACCGATTGGACCTTAGCAGAAACGCAGCCACGGAGGTGAGACAGCGAGTGACGCAACAGCAGCAGAAAATCAAACAATACGCGGACGTCACTAGGAAGGCCAAAGTATCCGTGATCCGACCTGGGAACAGAGTACTGGTGCGAGGATCCTGGATAGCGAACAAACTACAAACACCATTCGAAACATAGCCGTATGAGGTGCCCACACCGAAATAAAAATACCTTGTGATACATTTAAAATACATTTTTTTAAGGCAAAAAAGATTTACAATGTATTTACAAAACATGTTTTTTTAAAAACACATTAAATTTACATTTCTTTATATGTTTTGTAAAATATATTTTAATGAAAATATCTTTATATGGTATTAAAAATGCA
>JAQGBX010005886.1:0-13126 GCA_034698745.1 Megaphyllum sjaelandicum
GCTGAAATAGTGACATGGAAGAGATGATACCGGGGGAGGAAGTATAGCCCGGGCAAAGCCGGGCCTTTCCGCTAGTTTTTTATAAACTTCCTGTTATTATCCAGCCGCACAAATTTTATTATTTCATTTACCTGAAGCTCTTAGAAGTACTTATGCCAGATTCACATTGAACAAATCCGTAAACGTATATACCGTGGTGACGTCACGTGCCTTGCGGAAGTTTATAGCGTGACGTCATACCGGTAAGAGATTGTTTTTTTTTTCTTTTCTTATTACTTCCCCCAAAATAACGATTAAAATTGATCAGACGGGAGAAGTTGGATCAACTTCAACTGGTAAAAATGCGCTTGCCAATGCTGCATACATAACTTTCACGAGCAGACGACAAGCAGATGACGCGGCCTTGGCCCCGCTCAGATCAAAGTGGGTCCTTTGAGGTATACTGGCATAAGGTGTTAAAGTATACAATTGCAAAAAATTATTGCCTTTGCTATAGATAAATTGTACGTGCAGGCAGCAAACGCATTCCTTCCATCTACCATTTTGCATTATTCTTTTATTTAATTATTCATTTAGAAATAAACGAGAAAATTCACACACTTTTTGATTTGCAGCGGCAAAAAAGCATCAAAATATTTACTTTCGGATAAAATATCTATTCATGGGTAAGTGATAGTATCTAATGGGGCATTTTCATAGATTTTAGAATGATGCTCCAGTTATTGGCGCCACGATTCTTAGATTCATGTACCCCACAACACGCCCACAATGCGAACCAAGTCACATTAGCCACGCCCACGAGATGCGTGACGTCACATGCAAGTTATCTACTGTATAAACGTCACTTAATTAGCCCCGCCTACTGTCATTTGCGCATGCGTGACCACGCACGTGACGTAATTACGGTACGGATTTGTTCGATGTGAATCGGGCATTGCCTTCTTTTCCGAAAACATTAGGGTACTCAGACAGAAGCTTTACGAATTGTACTTTTGGCTGTCATTCGGGCGGCGTTGAATGTCTCTCAAACCGTGGATTATATGAGTACAGTGAAACCTGTTAAGAGTGACCACCAAAAAAATGTTATATTGGTCGCTATACAAAGAATGCCTGAATTAAATTAAAATATTGAACATGCACATTGCACTTATACATGAAGACTGTAATACACGTGGTAAAAACCCACAAAACCAAAAAAAGTACAGAATCATCATGTCCAAGGGTTAAAGCAAGAAGTAACGTGACTCGTCTGCTATCTGGTCACTTTTTAAGGTACATTAATTGGCAATGCAAAAATTGCAAAAAAGACAACAGACACTGGTTACTGAACACAATAGACAGGACGAGGTGATCATGGTCCCTATTCAGATAATTTTTATAAATGAAATGTACACTAAAAAACAATGCACTAAAAAAGTGGTCAACATAAAAAGGTGGTCACCATTCAAAGGTGATCACTTTTCCAGGTTTTAGTGTAACTTGCAGTAGGGCCAACGTTATACATGTACTAGCCTATCTATCCATGTGATTGATGGTGCCTAATGTAATTGACCCTGGAAAAAACTGAGTTACTGTATGAAAGAAATCAAATTTAGACGTTGATTTTTGAGTAAAAGATTATGATGATAATGACTCCTTTCAAACGGAGGGCTGATCGAACGAGATTAACGTGTTTTCACGATCCCTCTAACGAGATTTGGAATGTTGTCTCGTGCGTTCCATTTCGCCATTTTGTTGCCATTCCGATTTCTCATAGACGACAAATTCGAGCCTCTCAGTTTTGCTACGGATTTTTTTTTTCGTCAAAAACGGTCCCGGATTGAAATGACTTTCTGAAAATTATGGCACCGGAATTATGCACGCAGGAAGGTACTGTAATTGCGGAACTTACGTGCATTTACAGTAGGTTTGAAATCGATTTTTGATCTTTATTAAGATAGCGTGGTTGGGGTATCCATGAAGGGCCATTCGGGGGAACTGTCCGTTTGTGAAATACGCATTTGAGAATTGAGTTACTGTATATATAAAATAAATTTACGCTAATGGAAAAAGCAAAACACGCTAATTGTAAATATGCAGAATCCCTTTTACGAAACTGGATAAAAGCGAAATTTAGATTCTTGAGTGATTCTGCTGACGTCATAGGGACTGTAGGGGTGCTAGAAATTCAACGAAATGCCTGTAGGACGTTTGAATTGCGAAACTGTTTTCCTGTCTGTTGGAGAACTACCCAAATCGATGCCTATATATTGAGTCTAAACAACTGTCAATTAAGAAGTGTGTAAGTCAAGAAAATTGATGTTTAAAGTTTGAACGTAAATAGAACGTGATTAACATATTTATCCCATATTTATTTTAAAAAGAACCTATGCTGGATGTCCCATAAGTTTAGAGACAAAGGGAGAAATACTGAAAAAGCTAAACAAAACTTTTTCACAGATAATGTTCATCATCATGTTATGACCTTAACTTATGAGACACCTTGTACGTGCTAGAGACACGTGACCCGGGCGAGATTAATTCGTGACAGTGCCTGTTAGTTAACGGTGTTAGGCTATGTGTAAAATTGGTACGCTCTTGAATTTAACTATCGATATTATGCAGCTGTATGAATGTGCCACTAGTTAAGAAGACGTGTTTTCACCTCACTTGTATGCTTAGTATTAAGCTGAGTGTAAACTTTGTCTTCGGGGACTACCCAGTATCTTGCAGAATTTTAGGCCATGTTGCATGTCCTCTCGAGGAGCTTGACACAGAGGGCACAGAGCCTGTCACTCTCTTTGCTTTTTTTGAATAAAACTTCCTTACACATGTTGATTTTTGCTACAGCTAGCGCCAGGGTGGATTTAGATGGCATCTTCATCTTATGAGGCAGTATCTTTGTCTTTTATTGCCAATGAACAGAAGGCAGGCCTATAGGGAGCTGGTTTGCTGCTTCAAAATGGGTGACATGCCTTTAATATTACATCTCCATTGCTAAAGATGGCGCTGCTTCTCTGATAAATGCTCTAATTAACTGGACTTAACATGCGAATAATTTTATTGGATTCTACTCTGTGACTGTGTTGAGAAGGATAGAATGACTCACGAAGTGCAGTCGATGAATCAAGTGACAGCATCATTAGAATCATCAGACAAATCATTTGATCCGAATGAGGAGGTAACCATAATTAAGTATGGGAAGGGATCGAGAGGTGCATCCTGAGGTTACAAATGTCGTCAATTGAATCTTCAATCTATAGGCTACATTAGAGTAATTCATCAAGCATATATGCAGATATCAATCGTGTTGTCGGTTTTGTAACAGGCAGTGCATGGCCACTTTACCGCCCATCCCTCCCGATTTACCCAGGCTTTGGACCGGCAACAATAGCAAAAAATACTTCACTGTATGATTACATGGCTGGGGAAGCATAACCTAACTTAAGTAAGGAGGGAATGGGAAAGGAAGACGTTCATGGCCGAATTATAAGAACTATCTCAGCATTCGCACACACATATAGGTATTATTTAACGATAACAAACGAACTGATTTTTTTTATCTCAGGATGGCACTAGGTTAAAAAGAATCAGCGCTATATAGTACTGTTTGATGCCCTTGAACCCATGTCACACTAGTTAACAAACATTAATTATGCACCGAATTAACGCGTTAATGGAAAAATAAACAAAATATTAATTTTTGAGTGTTTTTCCATTGTTTAAGGATTAATTAGATTGCTATCGACAAATTCTCATTATCCATCAGATGCATGGATTCCTTTATGAAGAAAATCACGAAGCATCTACGAAAAACAACAGAAACCAGTATTCCTCATACCTATAATGACCTATTTATGAGATGGGGAAGAATTTTTACAACAATATGTCTGGGCCATTGCTTATGTTTGCGCAAAATATTACAATGCAAGTGCGAATGAAAAGAAATTCACTAGGCCTATGTGCCATGACCAGGTCATTAGGCCTACCACGAATTGAGAGCAAAGATCCTGGCGAAAAGCTCAAGGTAACTGTACTGTGACATAATAAGATTTGAACTAAAATATTGGTTATTCGTTATGAACTGATATGCTTTTTCTCACCTAGTATGAAATTATATCCTTTAAAGTGCAGTACTCGTGAATTATTGCATACTTGAATGTTATCTTAGCCTTTTGTCTTATAAAATTATTGAAAACAAGCACCAATTTTATTATGTTCTGTAGATGTGTTGGCATCAGACATGGTGTTTTCTGTTGTATGTAATGAGATGCTAATTTGATCAAGTATGTTTTGCTCATGCGAATTATGAGGCACCTTGTACATAAATTGAGGTGAGATTTTATGACCTGAGAAATTGAAGGTTTCACATTTTTTTTTAGATCAAAATGCGGAAATTCTTCCATCTACTATTTGTTCACCGTTAACTTTTTTTCTTTTTTTATCCGTATATTTTTTTTTATTTTGATGTTTATTTGAAGATTTTTTAAATGTAAACTTGTTGATGCACGGGCAAAATTTCTAATTTTGATGACCACTTTCTCTTTTTATAAAATACAAGGTATATGGTTGATTGCGTACATTTAACGTAACTTCCTACAAGGTGAAAAAACTGGTAGTATTGAGCAAAAACGGACATTTGTTCACAACGAACCATGCTCTAATCGATGAATGATGCTAATGAAGAGTTTTGGAATCAGACATTTGTTTTTTGTTGAGCTTTCTAATCAATTTTCTAATTAACATGGTCCAAAATTTGCAAAATGCAATATCGCATCGTGAATAAGATAGAACATACTTTTTTCAAGTATAGAATGAATATATTGCACTGTAATTGACGTGTTCAGAATTTTAGCGAAAAAATGTCTAAAAAATGTTATTCTAAATGAAATTAATAATAATTGAGTTATAGAGAAATTTTATTTCTCATCTGACTAACATCTGTATTTATTTATGTCTATAACATTATTGTGACTTAATGTATTTTCTTATCAAACTTATTTTCTAGTACGATTGCTTCAACAGCATTAACGGACAGTTCATTTTCACCCATTGCACATCAAAATATTTTAAATTCAAAATATGTTAAATTAAGAAGTGCACGAAAAAAGACGAACTGGTGCGCATATTTCTTCAACTTGTACATCTTCAAACAAGATGCATCTTTTTTGTGAATCAAGATTTAAGTTAAATTATTGAAGATGCATCTGTAATATAATACCCGTAATATAAAAATCACTTGTGAGGAGGGAATTAGTTCAAGTATGCACGTGTATTCATTTCACGTTGTTCGAATATCTGGGTGGCTACTGAAATTGTTACACCCTGCGATCGTCCTTAAATCAATGAAACACAATGTATACATACAACATATTCATGCAATGCCACGAAACTCGTTTCACTTTGGATTGCCCTGGGAAACGGTAGTTTTTGGGGACAACAATGCCTTTTCTAACCCGTTGCTCAGACCCACCTGTTTTGTGATACATTGTATGCTCGTAAAGTGGCAGGTTTGTGATTTGATAACGTCCAGAAAATCCAGCACGATCCTACCTGTGTTATTACCACATTCTTGCAACGATGAGATTTCATTATTTGGCACATCTGGCCACCATTTTTAAGGGTCAATAGGTCGGAATGGTTACTCTACTGTTTTTAGCAGCACCAGGTGAATGTTGTACCTGCAATTTTTTCCTCTTCTGGGCTCCCAGATGACTCTGAAGCAGCAAATGTCAAACAACTACGCCTATTATGAGCCACTAATTATAATGATGGGCTAACAGTTTTCATACTGTCTACACAAAAGTCGTGACCAACGTGCCGTGTTCACTTGGTAGGCAGTTTTACCTCTGGTCATTGGCATTCTCACCAGGTGTCCCGGCGAGCACCCATGTCCCGTATAACAACTATATACAGCACTGCCTCTGTACTTAGACCACCTCAGAATTTGGGCATCCCCTCGAGTTACGCAGCTTTTTCCAAACATTAAACTTCATCAGAAGTAAAATACTAGTTTGGATGCGTCTGTATTTATGTTGCGAGCATGGGAATTTTGAATCCTGTCATGTGTCCTATAAGCATGTGCAATTTTTCTTTTATGTGGCAAGCATATTTAACACGCAACTAGGTATTAGAAAGTTTTTCTTCAAATTATTCGTAAAAATTTGAGTGCATCTGAATAGCTGTAAGATGTCCATTTTAACAAGATCAATTATGAAAAACTTTTTAAAAGAAAAAAAATGTTTTATTTTTAGATGTGTTGTTAATGGAATAAATTGTCAAGAGGTGAAATCCATTTACAGTAAAACCTGTTAAGTGACCACCAAAAAAATGCCATGTTGGTCACTGTACACAGGTGGTCACTAAACAAAAAAAATGCCTGAATTAAATTAAAATAATAAAAATGTACACTGTAACACTGCACATATAAATGTAGACTGTAATATACACGCGCAGTAAAAATTACAAAACCAAAAAAGCACAGCATCATCATGTCCAGGGGTTAAAGCAAGATGTAACGTGACTCATCTGTTATCTGGTCACTTTTTAAGGTACATTGGTAATGTAAAAATTGCAAAAATGTCAACACATACTGGCCACAGTACACAATAGACAGGTGGTCACTGGTCACTATACGGAGAATTTTTATGAAGGAAATGTACACTAGAAAAATACAATACACTAAAAAGTGGTCAACATAAACAGATGGTCACCATTCAAAGGAGATCACTTTTTCAGGCTTTACTGCTCACCCAAAAGTGTAGTTTATGCAAATATAAAAATATGACAAAATTGATATAATAATTCGAATGTTGTTTTAGTTATTCTCTGCAGCTCATTGGTTTAGGAATGGCTCTCGGAATTATCAGAATTTTTTTTCTCAGATTTATTTGTAAATTTGAAATTAATCGAGAATGAAATAAAAGTTGTTTCTAGGAAAATAATCTTAGAATGATAAATATCCAAATATGATAAATGTCTCTAACACTAATAATTAATACTTAAGGCCGTCACACACGAGCCAATTTCTTGCCATATTTCTGGAAATTAAAAGCATGTTTAAAAAGTTCTGTTTTTTAGAATGCCAAGTATATGAAATCAGAAGTTGTAATTTGTCAAATTTAAATACATAAACAAAGTCTATTAACTATCTGCTTGGAATTTTCGTTTTTAAAATTCATGTTAAGTAAAATTCTCAGAAATATGCGCTTGACTTTCCCGACACGTCTATAAACTTGCCTGAAATTCGGCAACAAATAACCTCGTGTATAACAACCTTTACTATGTCAAATAATTAATTTTGAATTACTATGTTTTTACCACTACCAGAATTGACAATAAAGGAAAATTACACGTACCATTTATGCATAAACTAATTATATGTCCTAAAATAATATTTCCCCTTGGCATTACGATTTCAAAATGGTGCGCCGCTATTATTCTCAGATGTCACGTTCTATGAAGCCTAAAACAACTTTGATAAGCTTTATGTAACATATAATCCAATTTGTTTTGCTTTTTATTGATCATAAACATGATGCTCGCGATCCCAGTGTCCAGTCCCATCTCAGTTTAAATTTGACTTTTTGTAGACGTAAGTGGTTTTGGAGAAAGTCCTATTAGCCGGATTAGATGATTCAGGGGACTAGAATAATGAAGATGAAGCTGTCCAATTTTGGATGTGCCACGTGAAAACTTGTTGGTTCCCTAAAGTTAATTCATTTTGGCGCAGCTTGTACGAAACCATGGGAGAAGAGTAACCACGCTTCGTTTGCGATTGAATGTGTGAGTTGCACTCGAAGGCTAAGATGAGTGGTCAAGGATGAGAGAAGGGGGGAGGAAAAAGTGGTCAAGAAACACACAAAAATAAAGTACGAAGGAGGGGAATATCGGAGATTCAATTTGCACGATGCCCTTACGAATAAGTGTTCGGTCGTTTTTGCTGTCAGATAAGTACGCTATTGCGGCGGTCAGCCAGTGAGCCATAAAACACCCCGCGATGACCCTTTAGTTTCGGGGCTGTTTAACATCTGTTCAATTAAAGAGAAACCAACCGTTAATAGTGATGAATGTTAGAATTGTTCAATATATTTCAGTATTGTTTCGGCCAACACAACCTAATCTATTATCGTTTATTTTTCCTAAGTGGTAATATATTCACCATTACCAGCATGTACTCGTATGTGAAATCCTCGACAATAAATCGACATTATAATTTATCACAATGTTTCTATATGCATTTTTATTATTTGTTATGTAACGTGAAAGTAATTGTTTATTCTATTACATGCATGTACAGTTAAATCTGGAAATGTGACCACCTGTTTATGTTGACCACTTTTTAGTGTTTTGTTTTTTCTATAGTGTACATTTCCTTCACAAAAATTCTTCGTATAGTGACCACCTGTCTATTGTGTAATTCAGACAATCATGTTATTCAGATCGAAAAAATCACTGAAAACATGATCATAGGAAGCAAAAAATATTTAAAACTAGAAAAACTTGATAATTGTTTCTTAAAAAAACATTCAAATGTTTAATAAGGCAATAAATATACTGTATCTAATGCACATGGACATGACGATTCTGTACTTTTTTGTTTTTGTGGTTTTTTTACTACATGTATTACAGTCTACATGTACAAGTACAGTGTGCATGTTTATTTAATTTAATTCAGGCATTCTTTGTATAGTGACCACTTGTGTACAATGACCAACATTGCATTTTTTTTGGTGGTCACTCTTAACAGGTTTTACTGTATTTAACACGATTTATACTCGTACTCCCTAATTCTCGTTTATTTACCCAACTATGCATAATTTTTCTGTCATTATTGAAATGAGGAGCAAGAGAATACAGTTATCTTTCACGATATTTATATTTAAAAAATTTAAATGGTATTTATTATCTGCATTATTTGAATAAATCATTCTTAAATTGGAAACATGTTGGCTTCGCCGCATTGCTTCAGTGCTTGCAGTGATTGCCCAACGTCAGCCACACTATGACTGATTGGGTACAATTCCAGTTGCAGTGTTTGTTTTTCAAAACGTGTACTCTTCTACGCATAGCAGCATATGTACCCGGTCTTCTCAGAAGTTTCATCTTCGTATATTTACTCGGTGTTCTTAAATTCGAATCGAGCTAATGAAGGCAAAAAGGAAATTGCCCGGACAAAGGGACACGACCCAACAGCGATTCAGTTTCAATAGACGCTTCTGCCCCTTCGGTCCATTGTCATTTGCAGGGCAGAAACACCGCTGGAAAATTCATCGAACGAACTAGTAACCCCCTATCGCGTTCAATAATGTATTGAACGTACAAACGGATCGCCCGCCTAGACGGAGAAAACGACAAATAATCCGTCTTTGTCACCGGCACGCATTTTTCAAATTGCTTCGACATCATAAAAGAAATGAAGTTGATATCGAGACATCCCAAATAGTCGCTTAAGGCCAATAGACCCTCGCAACTTCTCCTAAGGCTTGATTCAACATTCCTTTTCCTTTGCAATTGCATTTCCTCTTGGGCTGTGACCTCTTCGTGTCAATCGTGAAACGGAGGAATGCGAAACGCAAACAATACCCTCAAATCAGGATCCAATTGCGTTTTTGCCTAGATGCACTTTATGAAGCTTTCTATGAAATTCCACGTACGTCCATTTTATTACATATATCAGATGAGAATTCGTCAAACAGTGAATAGAAGTAGGGAAATTAGAAATATAATCCTATATATCTAGACTAATTGAAATGAAATTACAAATGAAACGAGTGCGTGGCCAGCTAACGTATTATGACGTCGAAATTGCTGCTTCTAGGTCGTTGCTAACAGTAACTATGCTGATCAGAAGCAAAAATATATTCTATAGAAACTATATGGAAGAAGCAACAATACGAGGGAAATTGAAATAATAGACTACATTCACTTTTATCTACTAGTAGTCATACGGCGCGGTGTCTCCGTTCCGGAAGTGTCAAAACTCTTCAATTTCTGGTTTAAAAAGGGGATTAAGTCAAGCATAAGAAGCCTCTTTATTCAGTAAAAAAAACGACATACAGTATTGTCCACAGTATTATCATGCACTTTTAGAAATAATGCTGAAATTGGTTATTTTATAACACCTAAAGGTATTTGCTTGCCTCCTTTGAGGTAAATTGAGGTATTTAAAATTATTTTGGTAGTTACAAACACTTAAAGGTATTTCTAAAGTCCTAAAAAGGTGTTATGGACAAAAAACCGTTACAACCCAGGAACGCGGTTTGCATCATCAGGAGCCATTTGAAATGGACGTCCTCAAAATTTACCTCAACTTATTCTCCTCTACCCACGACATAAGGGCGTCCTTTTTGAATGGCCCCTGCAGAGAAATACATACACGACCACATTTTTCTGGATTTTTGCAAATTTTTATAAAGAAACACCTCTTATGGTATTCTGGATCACCTCTTACGGTAGGCCTATTTAAGATGGAATATTCCATAAAACCCTATCTCAGAGGTTTTTTATAAACCCAAAAAAGATGGAGTATTTGTGACGAGTCAAAACACCTTTTTTACCTTTGTTTCGAAGTACCTTTATTTCTTATAGAGTGTGCACTAAAACGTACTTAATCTCAAAATGAAAAATTTGAATTATTTCATTGCTGAAGTCAATTCAATCAAATTCTTTACCCTGCAGTCAGTATACATAGTACCATATGGCAGGTGGGATCATTATACAATTTAAGTCAGATTAAGCAGTCATCACAATTTAATTAATGTTCCCGTAATTACCAAGACTTTTAAGACGAGGATTTGATGGGAAGACGGGGATGGCCATTTAATATAGGAATTATCCCAGCATTCGCCCGGAGGAATTGTGGGAAACCATGAATAACTACAATCGAGGATAGCCGACCCGGGAATCGAACCTGGGTCTATATTGCTCGGTTGGTGCAAGAAGTGCAAGGTGCAAAAAGTCGGGCGTTCAATATGTTCAGGTGGGTTATGCATGGGCTGATAAGGTTGCATCACTCATTTACATACGCCTTACAAATGTAAATTTGTCGGATAAGTAAGGCACGTCAAAACGCAGAATATCCCGAATTCCTCATATACAGGTTGTGCCAAATAGCGGTCACGCGATTTGCCCTAAGTTCATTCACTAGATTTTCCGATATTTTGTAAACTAAACGGCACACTAATATAATAATCGCTGCTTCGCGAATGCGGTTAGTTCATTCGGTTAAGAACCCCAATCGCTTCCTCCGCATCACGTACATTAAAGAGAATTAAGTTTAATAATTAAAACTCGACTGATCTGATCCCTAGACCGACGATGACTCCTATAGGCTTATGCATCATTTTCTTAATTCCTCGTTCACGTTGTTCTTTCACCCCAACGGTTGTTCCTCTCCAATTTTTCCCCATCTTGAATTATTGACCACTGTTGTCCAGATTAATTGTCACTCGCAACCCTCGAGGTAATGAGTGTGCTGGTTCAACAAAAAGGCCTCGCTTTTGTCTTCATTTCGATTTTCAGCTTTTCTTTTTCCTATGTCGTCGTTCGGGAGGACGACCCTGCAGCCTCCCTTTCAGATTGCTTCCAATTTGCGAGATACGCCATCTTCAGCCATTGTTTTTCTGCTAGATCCCGTATCGAACAAGTGCCAGCCTCCTATTCTGGGCACCTCTCTAGCTTCTTTCTATCGAGATGGTCAGATGGGGGGACCGTTATCGTAACTGCGGGATAATTTACCGAAAAGTACCAAGCCGAATCCACAGTACTAATGATCCGTTGCTTATATGGGAATTTTTCGAAGATGGATTTAAGCATAAATTTAACTTTGAATAAAATAAATTTAAAAATGCGAAATTCACACTTCATATGGTTAAGATTATATCTCTGTTAACTGTGAAACATTTGCATCGAGGAAATATGCTTTTCATTCGTATTTCTATTCAAATACTTTTCTATAGTCACAGAAATGTTATTATTTAGTGTAAATTTCGTACAAGCGAACTTTTAAAACTACTAAAAGCGCTGAAAGATTATACAATATCTTGCGAAAGTGGCTAAATACCTTAATTACGCTGACGCGTAATGCATTTAAATTTATAATTTACCAACCAGAAATAATACAATCTTCTATGTATAAATAAAGAAGAGATGTATGTATGTGGCTTAGTGGGCACAACGTTTTTCCATGAAGCGCCTTTGCTGAAGTGGTATGGGGCGGTTTCAGCATGGGGATGCTGTCGTCATGATGCGTTCATTAGGCCTATTTCGTCGCTTCAGCAAGTCTCTTATCTGTAAGTACTACCCGGGTTTTACGTCTAGTTATTCTTAAATTCAGTTTAATGGGACGTTCCTCCTACTAACAGCATTACAAGGTTTGTCCGATAAACGACGTCATCATGTTTAGAAGAAGATAAAATTTCTAAAACCACTTCTTAATTTGTAGTACAAGCATGGAGTTAGAATGTTAATCCAGCAAATCTGTATTTTCACCAAACTGCCAAATCCTTCAACCCGCATCAGCCATAGAATATTTCGTTCTAATTCTTTGGTATTGATGTATACTTTGCGTAAATATCTTGCGTGTATTTGCATATACATGTAGATGTGCAAAGAACACTTTGTTAATCATTCGTTAACGAGACAATGACATTTCCATACGTGATACATCCATTTCCTTACTTGCTTCGGCAGTATACATATACTAAAATTAGCATGGCCCCGATACATCCATTTCCACGATGGCACAGAAGCCTACACCCAGAGGCTGCATGACCAGCTTCCACGCAGTCCACGAGAGTGGCTAACTTAGAGAGAGGTTGGGCAGTCGTCAGAATGGACACCTATATATTATTAATGATGCGGAGTAAAGACGAGTCCTTTTAAAAGATCTATCATTTGATCTCGTCCGTTAGGCAGTAACACCCTTCTCCTACACGGGCAATGAATAGAGCAGTGATAAAGCATCAAATTAATGGGCCCTATCTGATTGGGCGGCCATGTCACGGACTTATCACTGCGAACTAACAACCAGCGGCCGAACGACGATCCCCGATAACCCTCTCGACTAATATCTCACGTAGGACCATTAAGAAAGTTGTCGTATCGATGGCTTCCCCCGTCTCCATTAATAACCCCCTCCCCCCCC
>JAQGBX010005887.1:0-13126 GCA_034698745.1 Megaphyllum sjaelandicum
CATACAGTTATCGATTAAAGATAGACGTCTTGCAATTTCCTGTCTCGGACCACTAATCTAAAGTTGAATTTAGACATATTTCTTATTATTATATTATTATATTCATATTATTATATTTTGGGATTTTAAAAAAAATGAAACGTTAAAAATTAGCAAATTTATTTCATCTCGAGAGCCACAAAATGGCCGCCAGCGCTCAATCTAGAACGCCGTCTGTATTGGCTATCTTTTCGAATTCTCCCCATCTTTTTTTTTTGGTTTGATTTCCTTTGCTTCCTAATAACGACGTGTTTGCTCGTATGTGGCTTGCCTCATACGGTTTTGCTCCACTCGGTTTCTTTTGCTGTTATTTACTCCGGCAAGCCAGTCGTTGCATTATTGACTCCTGTAAAACCCAAATAAGCTATTCGGTTGCGTGTGGAAAGCCTTTCTGCGAAACTCTACGGTTATGACGTTGGTAATGATATGACTACACATGGTAATGACGGTGCTCCTACGTGCGCCAATTTAACTTATGAACAAGTTTAATATATTTTAGCGAAATCATTTGTGACGCGAACACGTGCGATTGTTGTGCATCGAGTGCTTGTGCATTCACTCGATGGGATGAAATTTGTTTTATTAATTTTGCGAACACCTGACTAGAGAATCATTTCGTCAGCTGCGGTGGATTGATTCGACTAGAGGTAAGACAGTTTGAGATTACATTTATTAATGTAATGGCCTTCTGTTGATGCATGTTAAACCCGATGCACGTGAATTAATTCGTTGAATATTGGTACTGTGTACATTAGAACGTGGAGTAAATTTATTTTGTCGATAATTGGATGAAAAGCCACGTGATACCGACTCTTTCGCTAAATCTGCATGAGGTTTTCTGTTACATCTTACATCTAAATGATCTTATTAAGTGTGATTTGCGGGGGGGGATGAAAGGAATTTTTATGAGTATTAGTTATTCTCAAAGCTTCGTGAAATTTGGTTACTTTCTGAAGGCTACATATAGGAAGTATTAATTCTACTATTTCCGACCATGTTATTAATCGCATGGGTGATAAATTTAAGGTAGACAAAAATCAATCCCAGTATATTTATAAATTGATTTGCGTGTTTGTTTGTTATATGTTGCTTGCAAAATGCCAAATAGTATGATTTGCCCCTGTTTTTAATAACATTGTAACAACATGAAACAATTGCCATGAAGATAAAAGCGGGTGACTTCATCCTATCATATCCTTCATTTCCTTTTCCTAATTTGACATTTTGTCCAACGTGTTACGGGGAAAAAAAGTTTGAGCACACGTTTCCGTGAAACAATTGTCGTATACATGTACAGGTCAAGTGTTAAACATCATTGGATAGAGCACACATGACTTCTTATTTAACCGCACAAACAGAATTTACGTAACTATAACAAGAAAGAAAAAAATTGGGTGGATCTCTATAAATTCTGTTCCACCCTGTACTTCTGTGTATTGATTTTAAAATCTTAACTGTAAAATACTAAATGTTTTATGACACTGTTGCTTACTGAGCATTACGGAAAAAGTTCTATAGTAATAAGCTAAGATCATTTCAGTTTATCGTCTGGTTGTTTGAATTATAAAATTAGCCAATGAACAGTTTAGAAAAATATCAATGCATTTTATGCATTACTGATTTTACATTGATGGCATTTGTATAATGTACTATATATATATATATTGGGCTTACTATACGTTGATTTTTTTCTTCTATCCATTCACTTTATTGCTTAGTCTCTATCTCAAATCGATGCTGCACGTGGACCGACTTTTAGTTGTGTGCGTTTTTATCGAATTTCAATTAAACTAAGGGTCGATAATTTCTTCTTAAAATATTAAATAGCGTTAATTGCCTTGCGTTTTTAATAGTAGGCCTATATGTACATGTACGTTCACTACAGTACATAAACGTTAAGCTAACACACACAAAGTATATACAGTATGATCATAATTTTTCTCTAAACCTATGCGTTGGATGCCATAAACTTTCTTCAAAGTTATCAATTTCAGAATGTCATGCATTTTCATGGCGTTTTCTATAGATGACGAATAAACTATGAATTTCCCTTATTACAACAACCTCGTGGCTTGCATCACTATATACATGTACATGTACGTGTATAATTGACCACTTTTTTGTGCGATACGATAAATGATTGGGACTCATATACAGTATATAGGTTGAAAAGTTATTATTGCACTTTTTTAAAGTTATTTTTTTATGTCAACGATGTCATGCAATTCAAATTAAGATACACGTATCGCCAACGATGGGCGAATTTATTTATCGATGATTATTTAGAGGCTATTAAACCTCAGGTTTTAACTGAAAATCATGCGATTTTCAGTCAGTTGTTTGCGGATTATTTGCAGTTATTGCACCTCTCACGCAGTACTGGGACCCTTTGATTCTTCATTTTAGATTTCTTTAAGTGGTAATTGAATGAGTTAAGATGAAGATACTGAACGTGTTTCCTTCGAGATATTGGTATTTTTTCTCTGATGAGATTGGGAATCTAGCATGATTATCGTACTTCGTGTGAGTGAATGTGCGTGTATTTGCTCCTCCAACAATATGTTTAAAAAGGCAGACTCAGCCATATTATATTAATTGGAGTCAGTGAAGCGTATTTATAATTGGTTTCCTTTTTGGTCCAACTTTGGGTGTAGGCCTCATTAGTTTCTAGTGAACTAGTAATTGAATTGCCTCCATTGGCACCCATGGCTGCGCTCTAAGTATATAAATGGCGCTCAATGGGTTTGACTTTTATAGCAGTTTGATGCAATAGGCCTTTTGGCGGATGTAGATATCGCAATTTACTGCCGTGGCACGAGTTAACTACATCCTGGGACGCGCATGCGCGATGCGATCTGATTGCATTTCCCATGTGCTCGGGGAACGTGGAGGAACGATTGAAGGTGGTTCAACTCCCTATCTTAAGAAATGGATGAGATCATAGGCGTGGCTAATTCGCCATGTTACGTCACTGGACTCATTCTGCTTAATGATTTTTGGACACTGCAGAATTTTGACCAAAAAGTCTTGTAGAAGCTCGTACATGCATGTGAGTTACCCCAATAGTGGGTTAGAATGCTATAGAAAAGCTTGAAACTACTTGAAACGGATCGATAGAGTAAACGAGTCGTTTATTTGTTGCAATTACCCAGCATTGCATGCATTGTACTTGAAAAAAATGAATGTTGAGATGCTTCTAAATGGGAAGTACCTATTACATGTAGGCCTACTGTAGATCCAGAAAATCAAGATCGAAAAATTTGATATGATCGTCATGTTTGTAAGCATCGTTAGTATACAGTGCATATATAAAACACAAGATATACAACAAACTTAATCGGGCAGATTTCTGGAATATTGAAAATTTGAAAATTAAAATTAGAATTTCGCCTAAATTTAAGTATAGTTTTAAATAATTTTAGCTGGACGGCAAATAAACGCTGTCTGAAAACATCCCAAACATCTCTCTTATTGGTTGAAAAAAAACTGTTATAAAGGACTCCACCCCGAACGGTAATTTTATCTATCTGTTGCTTTTCCCCCTCTTTTTTGATGTAATCAAATAGCACTTTCACCACCCCTGTTAAATGCATGGGTGAGAGATACTCCGCTTGATTTGATTTGGTTCGATTTCCAGCAGACATCAACATATGATGTTATTAGAAACGATTTAGTTCACTTAGCAAATGGGTTTTCGTCATCTGTCCACCCAAGATATGGAAATGTAGAGCCATAGATACTGCCTTGCACTATCTTGTATCACCGCATACATGTACTGTAAATGGACCTATACGCAATTTTTAAAGTGAAGTCCTAGCTCTTTATAAATCGATAGACGCGTACTGTAGGGTACATATAGAGTAAATATCAGAGAAACCATTTTTAATACATTTAGCATTTCCTGAAGGATAAAATGGAATGCACTTACTGTATTAATTCCCCTTTCAATTGAAGTTGAAGGTTTAGTAGAATTTGACGGCATTTCGCTCTATAAGTTCAAATATCAGTAGTAGGCCTACCAGTAGTTGTTGATAAAAAACCTACAGTATGTAAAATATTTATTCTTATATTATAAGCATCCATTTGTAATTTGTAAAAAATGAAATTAAATAAAGGAAACGTACAGTAAATCTTTTGAGAAAATTCAAGAAATTCTAAATACAGGCTTGAAAACTGTCGCAGAAATTCGGCAGTTTTGTATAAAGGATACTATAGAGTGAAAAAATTGGCGGAATAGATCGGACACATGTTTTAATTTAAATTGAGGAAAGTTCTGCTAGATAAAAATGTTGAACAGAAAGTTAAGAAAAGAAAAATGGTTTGGAAAGTAATGGACAGAAATTGATAAAAATGATTCATTGTGAAGTTTTAAAATTTTGAACTGTATTTTTTTGAGTTAAGTGCATTAAATATGCCGATAAAGATGGTCTTCGTATCAAGCTCCATAAAACTCTCTCGACAAATCCAAACAATTCTCGTGTTAATTTGTGCATGCATTTCGTAAAGACCGTCACACATGAGGCAAATTATATCCCGAAACTTCTTTCTAGATAAATTATTTCTTGATATTTCCCGGTGTGTTAGTAAAAATTTCCTTCGCAAACAAATTTCCAGATATATTTCCAGAATAGAAAACGATCTTATTCTAAGCAAGTTATTTACGGAAAGAAACTGAGGTCATAGGTTTCACATGTCATGCACGGTTTCGTTCTGTTCGATAGCCAATCAGGAAAGACATACGTCATAGGATGGAATAAAAGCACTGCTGTCAACTTAGTTTACCGCCATTTCCCTTTGAAACATTGCTGTCAAATGCTGCATATACCGTGGGGATATATTCTGAAAGTATCGCTCGGTGTGTGCAGCTTCCCCGCAATTTCTCGCCATGCACTTATTTCCAGATATAACTTTCCCCGTGTGTGTCGGCCTTTACTCTGTTAGGAATTGAAACTTTAGAACAAAGACATAAACCAAAGCAAGCCAATGCATGCGTGCTATTTCAATTAGTAGACTGGTCTGTATGGCGTTATAGCGAGCATTTAAATTGATAAGCTAACCTTCCTTTGATTGTTCTCCTGAGAGCGTTTATCGAGATTTAATTAAAATTATGCGCTAAGGTTTATCTGCTCGCAGACGTTAAATTCATTTGAAAAGTGCAGTGCTACGAATACGTGGGCTTGTTTAAAGCTTTATTTATTATCGCTCGGGTACCATGAATTAGGATGCGTAATGAAATGAATTCTAAGGAGAAATGAATTTTCAGCAAATATGGATTCAAAGATTGTCTTCTATTGAAGAGTGGATTTCTTATTGTTACGTTTACCAATTTCCGGTTGTGCTTCGTGCAAGTTGGCTGCCGTAGGGATTAGGGCAAATTTTCGAACAGCTGGTGAAATAACTGATTCTAATAAACGTTTTATGGGCCAGTTAACGGGCATGTTGTTAATAATTAAGCGATTCATTAGTCTGAGGGGCAATACCGTGAAATTTCCCCCAATTAGAGGGACAAGTTTGAAGAGCTTAAACGTGGGCCTTTCTGAAAGTTTTTGTCCAAATTTGAATGTTCTGGGTTTAAACAATTTATTTTATAGTTTTTGGCGATGCATGCTACTTTAAAAAATGCAGAGAAACAGAAATAATAATTAAATCAACAATGCTTTAAACAGTAGTTTGATTCGTTCTAGATCGTTATCATACCGAATGCTACGAATTCTAATGCTGAAATACAAGAAAGAACTAAATACATGTAATATGCAATAAGTTTAAATGATAATTTTTCGGAAATACCTGTAACGTGTTTTTTCTCTTTTTTTCATGGTTTTTTACAAAACTATTGAAAAGTTTATGGATAGTTTTCTGAACGAACCCTCTGATCACACCGCCATATTTTGAGGTCAACTCTATAGCGTCGTTGCTCGAGATGCATCTTTTTTTAATAATTATTGAAATATCTCCTGAAAATCCGGAATTGTTTTCGGTATTGAATTCATTTAGAAATGGCTGCAATGGTAGGTTTTATGTAACACAGGAACTTCTTTCTCGGAACCAATACATGTACTTCGGAAATGTGGTTATCTCCCCGACCATTCGTAGGAAGGCAACGGCGCTCGTGTTTAGGTTTTATGGACGACCCCACTACAAAAGCCTATACCTGTTTTTTGTGTCAAGCGGTGCCTCATGGCGTTGCATCGTTTTTAATATTTATTGAAATGAGGCCTTTATCCTCGCGTGGCTCCGTGTCTATTGATCAGATATTTTTCAGCATGGCATGGGGTTTTGCATTTATATGGATTATTTGTCGTTTTCCAACGGATGCTTTTGTCATTTGGCATGTTATGAGCCCATAGCTCATCCATTCCTACGTCGAAGTCGTACATGCGGTGTTATCTCCAAAGCTCTCCTAAATCCTTTTCTGTGTATCAAAAATACAGCCGAAGCGCCAACGCACCATTGCGCGCGTATTTCATGCGTTCTTTTTTACGTTGCAGCTTACGCAAAACTGCAAAACAACCTGATCCATATTTATATCTGATAAGTGAAATTTAATTACGTAGCCCGTCTTGAAAGGATGCGAGTCTCTCGTCACGGTTAGGGCATCAAAGGCAGCTTATGTGCGAGTCGGTGTTCCGTGTGCTCCCTTTATCTGCGCGAATTACCGTTGTGGCTCTGCAGATTGGGCAAGGGCTTAACCACCAATGCCTTTGCTGCTCATCATTTATCCACCATAGATGTGGTTTGTTTTGTTAGCAACACGAGTTGACCATGCAAAATATCGCGAACATTTGAATCTTAAGATTCATCTTTTCTGCGTCATATAGTTAGATTTTTTTTTGGAACATTTCATTATTTCTTTACAAATACAGCATTTGAGAAATCTGCCGTCGACATTTACAAGAGAAGACTTCCCTTTTAGACATTGCTTTGTCAGTGTCTGGATATTTCTTTTCCATTTTTTGTTCTTGAAATTAACATTTTTCGATAAATTCTGACTTTGTTTCTTAATTTCTTCAATTTTTTTCCTGTTTCAAAATTCATGTATTATTCGAAGTTTTTTTTTTAAATTTCGAAAGGCATTTAGAATTTCCTTAATTTTGTTCCTATTTATCTTTACCTTTAAATCTCTCCTTCCCCGGTCCTTCCATCCCAAAGTTATCTGATGTAAATGAAGCAAATTTCGTTGTATTCCTCCGAATTTTCAGTTGTTTTAATGTCACCATTTCGAGATTTTATTACCACTTCATGTTTGTTTTTCTTTCTAAATTGTTTTTAGAATACATGTACATAAGTAATCATTTTTTCTCATTTCTGTTGAATTCCATGAGTATGCCCATTTCTCCCAAGGTTTCAGATCTAAACGTTCTTTTCCGTTCTTACACTGTAGACGCTTCCGGAAATGCGGCAAAATAAAATAAAAAATATGCATTTATCTCAAATTTCTAAGATTTCTGAAAACTAGCTCCACCAACTTTCGGAATAATATTTGTTTGCATCCTTAAATAACTTCCTGTAGATAACTCGTGCTCGGTATCATTTACATAATGCATTTGATTTCCTGTTCCGAGTCGGTCGATCGTTTTTCCTTTACGTTCGAGACATTTTTTACTGAAAATTCAACGTATGAATCATTGAATGGTGGTCGCAAATAAACATACGACTCGCATGATGTTGTTCTCCATCAAGTCTTGGGTGGGGACGTAAAATCGATAGGATGTAAATTTAGCCAGGCCTTATGTGCATGTATATAATCACATTTTTTCTTAAAATTTATTTGTTCTGCAGATTGCTATACAAGCACCAAATATCAACTCGAAATGTCTCGAGTGCGTCATTTTATGTATGCACAGCGATACGTTTTGCTCTTTTAATGTTCCCTTTTTCATGTTTTTCTTTGGATTTGAAATTGTACGTCTGACAACATCAAAAAGAAAACGCACTTTGTAAGATTGCTTTTATCTCCATAGATTTTATTTTCGATATAGTTTTTGAAGACGGGAGTAATTTTTGTCGGCATGCTAGGTCGTATCGAGTATGGAAATTTCATTCGGACTTATTTAATGTAAAATCAAGTGCCTCGAGCAAAATAATGGGCAACAAGCAAATCGATGATCGTATGTTTGCTTGAATGTAACATACTATAAAGATATAGTGCGTTTTAATAATATTGGTTATTTTCGTTTATTTAAAAATAGCCTTCCAAACTTTATAACTTTCATAAACTCATATTTCAAATAACTCAATAACTTTCAAGTATAGCCTATCTATTTTAGAGTTAGTGGAATTTCGGACTCTATATATACACGAAGCTTTCAAAGATCTTCTAAAATCTCTGCATCTTGTGTTTAAAATAAAAGTTAATGCCCCAAATTGCACTTGAGAATTTTGCGCCGTTGCAAGAAAATGATGAATTGGGGAAATCCATAAAATACCAGAACCGATGCTGCTTCACACTTCAGTTTGTGGCCTGAATAACAGTTTTATGTGAATTAACCGATGTACATGTATGCGGCGCACGTATGTTATACACGTATATTGCTGCTATAGAAACTTTCCATCTGAAAAAAATTTGCAATCTCCATCCATTATTTTCGTTTTTTCCACACCATAAATCCATTGAACAATGTGGACCCCCGGCTCGCTCCATTCTTTATGTTTGGAAATTATAGGTTTTTTTGTATATTTTGAAATTTACGGCCACATACAGCTGTTAGGGCCATTCATAGCATGAAATATTTGATTGTTGAAAGGAAAACGCATTTATGGATGGGGTAACTTTCCCCTTGCGTTATCGATGGATATATGGTTATAGTTTTTCAATACATTTCTGACTAGGAGGCTTTATCAGATTTTTCCCTTATAGTTTTTTGTAATCTGTCCTCTATAGATATTTCTAGTATATGCTAAAGTAACTTTAATCTTTTTTTCGTATTAAATTGAGAAATGATGTTTGTGAAACGAATTCTCTGCACCTGCAGCAAAAACTACTGATCTAAGAAAGAAATGAATAAATACTGTATACTTACATATTTGCAGAAAATCTTATCTCGTGGGAATACACGCAGCTATTGTTTTTAAAAATCCTAAATGCTTTGGTTTGGTCTTTTAGGAAAATAATATTTTTACTATGAACATTGTAAAACCTTTAATTTGTTTAAGACAATTAGCAAATAACTACATGTATGGTTAAAATGATCAATTTTCAAGATTTTTACAATGCTGGATATTTTTTAATGATTAGCATACTATTCACAAGGCTAGCTAATTTCAAATATGTTTTAAATACATACAGAAATTGGAAGTGTTTAGTATTAGAAAATTAATTTGTAACTATTGTCTATGTTGCAGTATATGTTCATGATTTGTGTTACAACACTATATTTTTCACGCATACTTTAACCTCACTTTTTATTAACTCAATTTTTATTCGTATGACTATAGTTTTAGTGTACTAATGTAAACATTCAAATCAAAGAAACCGTGCATTCAAGTAAATAATAAATGCATGAATGTAGCTATAGTTTGTTGTTCGTATATTTGGAATCTGTTCACAAAACACTTAAAAAAAATGCACTCCTGTTGTTACTGCTGCTGTTGCAAGCAATTTCCTTTTAAATATTGACCCAAACGCGAAAAAACGAAAAAAAATCTTGAAAGGGAAGTTATTATTGAGCTTTCCAACTAAGGATTTAGGATTTCCAAGAAAACCTCAATTTACTTAATTGGCTTTTTTGTCCGTGTAACGTGCGGGGTTTTGTCGTTGTTTAACTTCATGTAATGTGAATGCTATAGTGAGCTCCATGATTGCGCTTCGTTATTCCCTTATGGCATAAGGGGAATAGTAACCATATATTGTTCATGTACTGTACCTGCAATTGCAACATTTCGTAAATCACTCTTGTTATGAATAATACATATTTTGATAACAAGTAGTATTTCGACGTAAATTATTTTTCCGCATATTTATTTTAAGATTTCCAGAGAAGAACAAAAATTGGTCGCATATATAGATAAAAAAGGGAAATGCCGTGCGTAGATATCATAAATTGTGCGTACATGTACATACAGTATATATATATACTGCACATACGTTGACTGAGTTGTTTCATCGGGACATATTTAGATCTTATATACATGAATACAGTATTGCAGCATAAGGTATACTTGTAGTTTGTTCAAGTGGATTGATATACAGTACTTCGTATATTTAAAGAAATATTTATTTAGCATGCATGTCTTGATCAATTCAGATAAAGTATTCGACCTTCCAAATATAAGATACCCTGTGAATGTACACATTAAATACAATATACATATTTGTATACACGTGTACACATTGTATACAATATAATATGTACGATTGCATATTTGTGTACACATATATACAGTATATGTACAATTGTATAAGCTGTGTACACGCATGTAGGCCTACACTGTATTTGTAAGAAAATGCTGCATACAGTGTGTCTTCTTAACGAAAATGGGCGAACATCTCATACAATATTACAGCTACAGCCAATATGACGCGAAATCATAATTGCCAGGATGTGAGTGCATCCTAAGATGAAGTCAAAACTGACCTTGAAGACAACTCGCAGGGTCATCTTGGTGGTGTCTCCGTACGTAGTTTAATGTTGAATTCACAATGATCGAATTGAAGACAACAACCGTCGTTACTCATGCGCAGATGAAATTGCCATACGTCATTTCTACTTTTTGGCTGTTAAAAACGAAATGAACCAGAGCTCTACTCTGTCGTAATAAATCGCATTTATTGCATAATCTATGGAAACATAAAATGATAACCGAAAAAGTCAGTTTGAACCACTAAATAATACACGCGAGAAAAGCGGTGACATTTTCAAGATGGCGTCAACGACCGTTTATGTCTTCGATTGCTTCATTGTGAATATAGGCCTACAGCCTAAATAACACAAGTGGGAAGAATGCCGCGAACTACGAAAAGCAAAATGAAATTCGGGAGAGAATTAGAGCATGAGATATTGTAGGAACAAGGTGCTACCCCCTTGAACACTTTACAACAAACAACCGTGAGGGTGAGAGTACTTTATCATAGTCTTTATCTACCAAAAGGCAATGTTTATTTCAAGAATAATTTGACAGTTCATGAAAGTCAAGTTTTCACCTCATCCTCGGGGTATCCCTCCACTTTTTCCTGACAATTATGGTTTCTAACCACATTTTCCTGTACCTACGAGGTTGTACGAGACATTCTCCCGTTTTCGTTCAGAACACTTCATCTGTATTTTTAACATTGCAACACGTGTCAAGACAAATAAAACATTCGAGGACTTACACGTCCCTCGTATTTTAGTAATGCAGCGGGTTATGTCGCTTTGTTTCGAGCCAGATTTAATCGGATTAATGCGAGTTGAGTTTGCCGAAATCATCCTCCCATTACAAAAGACATATCTGTTGTTTTATATAGATAATGGCGATAAGCGTGTTTTGTGTTATGTATTACTCCCAACAAAATAATCCGTAGGGCGCACGCGAAAATCAACTTAACTATTCTATGCATGGTCGTTCACATCCGTTTTGGGCGCCCCCTGTAGACAATTTGCATCAGTAGCGGACGAGGTTAACCAATCTACCATCTTTGTGAAAGAGTAATTTGGCCTGTAAATTACAGTTTATCGGGTCGGTGGCGTTTTGTAGTCTGCAGCAAAATCAGAAAAAAAAATTCCAATTACAATGATGAATGCGTATGCAGGTTTAGCCATTAATTTATAATTTTAAAAGAAAATTTGGTATTTATGCATGCCGGCTTGTAAATATTTGCTGTATTAACAGTGCGTTGTTCTAAAGCCCAGGCAAACAAAAAAAAACCACAAACGACAAACGCCAATTGGTTTGTGAAAAAAAAAGTTACAAACAATTTCGGACCTGGTACAATCCGTTTTTTTAAAAACGTCCTTCCTGGCGAGTGCCGGTAGCATTAAAGAAACCAAAAATGGTTCGTTTCTCGTTAGAACTAATTCACATGGTTTTCTGCACATGACATTTTCCTCAACAGAAAAGTCCAGAAAAGTTTTCTGTATTAATCGTCTAAAATCTAAACAAATTTGTCTAAAATCGTCTGCTTAGCAGATGCGTTTGTCATAGTGTGTACACTCCGCGTTTGTTGAAACTAATCTGCACAAACGATTTTGGACATCAGATTTTGGGCAAGTCGTTTGTGCCCGGGTGGAAAAAATAGATATGGCCATATATAAAAAAAATTATATATGGCCATACAAGAAATTGGCCAGAATACCTCAGATATGGCCATATCTCCAAATCTGGTCATATATGGAAAGATATGGCCAGATTTGGAGATATGGTCATATCTGAGGTATTCTGGCCAATTTCTTGTATGGCCATATTTACTCATATCTCCAAATATGGCCAGATTAAACCATATATACTCAGAATTTTCAATTTTCAATGACACAAATTTCTATTTATTCCCAAATATATCTATTTATAGAATATTAAACAGTACAAATACTTACTTTGAATTTAAATGAAGTCTTACTTGCTGTTACATTTACAAATACAAAGAAATGACAACATGTAAAAAATATGCTATTATTTATTAAAGCAGATACCGAATATAACAACAAACTGAAATACGGTTTTGAAGAACACTGAATAAATTGGGTGTTGATATTGATGAAGAAATGGTGTCTTAGTAGGTGGCAAGATGTACTGTTCTTGTAGTTAAAATGACATTTCTACAAATTACAAAAATTAACAAACATAAGTAAAAAATACAATGTTCGGACAATTTGGTTGTAGCTAAGATGTAGTTATTACATTTCTGGGTAATTCAAATTAACAAAACATATGTTATTATTAATTTACATGGTGTAAGTTTATTGAGCAACTCTAGTTGACCTTAAAAAATAATTTAATTGTCTAGAAAATATATTTGGGATATCTGTAATAATTATATTTTGATTTTATGTTGTGATTAATTGTTACAGATTGTTTTCCAAATAGTTTAATTATTATAAGGTGGCTTAGAGGTTAGCATCCTCGTCTTGCATTCGGTAGACTCAGGTTCGATTCCCGGGTCGGCTATCTTCGA
>JAQGBX010005888.1:0-13123 GCA_034698745.1 Megaphyllum sjaelandicum
TGGGTGGAAAAGCCTGGGTATAGGTAGTCATTTCACCAAATAATAATTTTTGCCTGACTTTGCCTGACTTTTCATTAAATTTTGACAAAGTTGCCTGACTTTGCCTGACTTTTTAAAGTTTTGCCTGACTTTGCCTGACTTTGCAGGTCAGTGGCAACCCTGTAACTAAAACTTTCTGATGGAGTTCTGGCTGAAAATTACTGCACAGCATAAAATTGGCAGAAATGTCTGCAGAATCGTTTGATAAACAACTATAGTACCGGTGGATGAAAAACAATGCATTTTGCTCATTATTGAAGCACCTGGGTTCAGTGGTCATTTCCGAGCTTGGCTTTTCATCGGCACGCTTGGACACACAGGCAGAGGGTCTCCAGCGCGCGATGGTCAAGCAGCAGCCGACTGACTAGGCACGCTACTAAGTTCGTTAACTGCGATCCCACGGATGAGCGAACGGTTTGTTCCGAAAGAAGGTCAAGCGGAAAATCGAATTGATTGGTCAGATAAATAAGGTATTAATACGTAAACGAGAAGGACGCGAAGAAGGCGAGCGAGTGGCTAGCAACCGACAAAAACGCTGGATCCAGATCGATAAGGACAAGCCATGGCTAACGTGCTCTGTGGGGGTGCCACGAAAAGAGAGGATGGAACGTGGATTTTTGCATATAACTTGCTCCTCTCTGGGCACAGAACCATAAAAATGTCGATTTGTAGTCTTAAGTCTTAAATTTATGAAATCTGCAAAAAATGACCACTCTTGCAAAGCTTATTATAATGTACTTGAACCGATGTATCAAAAGCTTGGTTTACATAACCAGTTTGGGTGTTAAATCCTCACATATTTTCCATGCTATCCCAAAAACAAACACGTACCAAAATGGCTGCATGGCAGTCATATTTCAAAACCAGGGTGGCCACAAAATTTTTATTTTCAATTTCTCTGACTTTTCCCTAACTAAAATCCAAAATTCCCTGGCTAAAATTTACCCGTTAATGCGTATCAATTTTTTTGTCATAATGAAAAATAAAATCAAAATTGCAATGAGAAGCTTGGCAAAACACAAGATTTTGTTACGAGTCTAGCTGAAGAGGATTCGGGATGGAGCTGCTAGCAGACTGAGTGCAGGGATAGCATTTTGCTGTTATTTGGGAAAATTGCCTGACCACTCACAAATTTCCTTGACATTTCCATGACCACATTTCCCCCCCCCCCCCCCCCCTGACTTTTTCCCTTACCTGTGGCCACCCTGAAAACTAAAGTGACACGCTTTTCTATTAGCGTGACATTGAATAGAAAAGCGTGTCAATTAAGTTTTCAGCGTAGCCACAGGTAGCAAAACTGCTACTTGCAGTAGCAGATTTTCTACTCTAAGCTTGACAATTTGCAAAACGGTAACACCTTAAATCATTGCTGACTAACATTGTGGCTATAACAACGTCCAAAATCACAATTGTCCAATTGGGCTTTATAACAACATTAAGCTATACTGTATAGGCAGCAAAATCAATCGTTTCCTCGCTGATTCTTTGACCAAAATCCTGACATATTGGGTGTCAAACTGACCGGTGAGGAAACTGATTCACACGACAAAGCCACGTGGTTAAGAATGTCCAAAACCAATCCGATACATTCTGCCAAAGTCCACTATAAGAGGTAAAAAAGGTTGAGTTCCAAACACGTTGGTCTATATGGCCCTGCGGTACTTTTGCTTTATCGGTGCGCACCTCTATTGTTTCTCTCAAGACATCCAAACTGACGCTGAATTTCTATTGGGTTGACATTTTCAGGCTCGTTTGCTCCTATTTTGACAATAGCCTTCCTTTGTTGCTTTTTCATTTCAATTTTATCGCTTTCTTTTTTTCTCCGTCTCTTCCAGCTTTGGGTTCTTCCCATTTTGGCGCAATGTCTCCCCGCGTCTTCTTTGCCTTTTCCCCCTTTTTTCAGTAAATCTCGATATTTTTTTGGCTCTAAGATTCTCGTTCCGAATCCGGCGCTTGTACTTCCGCGTTGAAGAAACGTTCGATGTATTGATCAGCACAATGTCCATCCAAAATCCATGAGCATTCCGATGTAAAATAATGCACGAACAATGTTGTTTTGAAAATAAATCCAGTTTTAGATATCGACCGAAAATACTAGGGTGCAAATTTTGTACTTTTGGTTTTTGCAAAAGTACAATAAAATCTGGAAAAGTGACCACCTTTGAATGGTGACCACTTTTTAGTGTATTGTTTTTTCTAGTGAACATTTCATTCAAAAAATTCTCTGTATAGTGACCAGTGTGTGTTGTCTTTTTTTTTTGCAATTTTTGCATGGTTAATGTACCTCAAAAAGTGACCAGACAACAGATGGGTCATCTTAAATCCTGCTTTAACCCAATCATCTTAATATGCCAATCATCTTATTCAGATCGAAAACAACCCTGTAAACATGATCATAGTTTTTTGTTTTGTGGTTTTACTACATGTATAAGTACAGTGCACATGTTCATTATTTTAATTTAATTAAAGCATTCCTTGTATAGAGCAAAAAGCATTTAAAACAAGGAAAACTTGATAATTTTTCCTTATAAAAAAACAAATGTGTAATGAGGCAATAAAGATACTGTATGGAATGCTAATGGACATGATGATTCTGTACTTCTTTGTATTGTGGTTTTTACTACAGTACATGTGTAAGTGCAGTGTACATGTTCATTATTTTAATTTAATTAAGGCGTTCTTTGTATAGTGACCACTTGTGTACAGTGACCAACATAGCATTTTTTTTTGGTGCTCACTCTTAACAGGTTTTACTGCAGACGAGACGGTGGATGATTCTAAAATTTATCATTTCAACTCAAAGGTATTCAAAACTAATCTAACCAATTAAAACAGCATTAAAACACAAGCCTGAAAATAGACACCTAATGCCATTTTCCTAAGCTACGATTTTTTTTTGGTGGACACTCTTAACAGGTTTTACCGCAGATGAGACGGTGGCTGATTCTAAAAACTTATAATATGAACTCCTAGGTATTCAAAACTAATCTAACCGATTAAAATCGCATTAAAACACAAGCCTGGAAAAAGACACCTAATGCCGTGTTACCTAAGCCACGATTAGGCAACTAAGGTGTAATTGATTTCAGAATGCCTTTGGACATTGCAATGAAATGCAAAATACTAGCTAACGACCTTATAGACATTCGTTAGCAACAATGATTTAACGAGTCGTTGCTACCGTAACGAGAAAAAAACCTATTGAGATTTATAACGAATTTGTAGAAGTAAATAAGTAAGTTTGAAGAAACGAAATGAACCAGTATAGTTAAGAATTTTCTAGGAACAGAATTACCGAATTAATGCAAACAAAAAACCGTTGCCTGACATCGTGCACGCTCCGTAAAATTGCTAATTCCAGCAGTTTCTAGGAAATCCGTCCCAGTATTCCTTTAAAAGATAAAAAATAGTCATTTTTATCATAAAAAAATGCGTAGGAATATTCTTCGATACGCAGAGTCCTTGACTCCACCACCAGATCGGCGCCGTTGCGGCAGCCAAGAATCGATTCGGTGTGGATGACCAGCTTTTATGATTTTCAAGGAATTCGGTTAGTGAATTTTTCATCTTCTTTCTGGGCGATATCGGTTCCTAGCTTACTCGAAGAATTTGTCCACATTTGAGCCAAAAATTGGACAGAATCCATCATCTTCGAAACGCTATCGAAACATTTTCCAAAAAACTACAAAACTATTCGGAAATGGCTTGATAAATTTGCCACCAGAGTTCGCGTCTTTTGAGCAATACCAAGCTCATGAAATTGACCAGACCTTCAGCCATCCTTTGAAGAATCTGCTCATGCTTTAATGCTTTTTTTAAAGAATTTGTGTGAATCATCATCGACGGTCATAAATATAAAATAAAAAATTTAGAAAAATTAAATCCTTTAATACTGCTACAGTAATTGGTCATTCTACAAAATAGTTTTCACGAAACTGCTTCTTAAATCAATTACTTCTTTATTAGTTACTTAATCGTAGCGTAGCTCAGTTAAATAATTGGTTCAATTAGTTTTGCGCGATTAAGGTTAAGATTAACGTCCTGCAGGAACCTGATGCATCAAGTTTGCACGAAGTCAGTCATTGATGGTATTGGTAAAAAAATCTATCATTGATACGTTTTGAGGCCGGATTTTTGGGAATATCATCATTAAACACCTTTGTTTAAAGAATGTAGTAAAATAGCAAATATTGGCAATGCCATTAACAATGATAAATAGTTTTATTCGCATATTAGGTAGCAGAGAGAAGCCAATTCGACATGTTACAGGAAACACCATTTAGTACATGTACTACAAGGTTCCCCAAGAAATTTCAACTTCCCTGACTTTTCCAGGTTTAAAAAAAATTTCTTGACCAATGACAACGCGAAGAATTGACATATTTTTCAAAATTGACACTGGAAAATATTTGAAAATTCACATGGAACAATAGGGAAATTTTTGTATTCGGAAAATGTTAAAAATTTGTGTCCGGAATAAGAAAAAAAAATTTGCAATTTTGTCCTCGGAAAAAATGTGGTAAATTTGTCCTCGGAAAACCTAGAGAATTTTGAAAATTTGTACGCGGAAAACGTGGACAATTTTTCTAATTTCTACTTGGAAAACGTGGAAAATTTTGCAAATTTGCACTCGGAAAACGTGGAACATTTTGCAAATTATTATTCAGAAAACGTGAAAAATTGCGTAAATTTGCACATGGAAAACGTGGAAAATTATGCAAATCTGTACTCAGAAAATGTGGAAAAGTTTTGCAAATTTCTACTCGGAAAATGGGCCATGAGCTAATCTTGTAGAAGTATTAATTTTGGATCGCCGTGACGGCGTTGAATTTCCCTGACTTTTTCAAAATAAACCATTCTTCCCTTACTTTTGCAGCTCATTTTCAAGTTCCTGACTTTCCCAGGTTTAACAGGTTTGGGAGAACCCTGCATTACGTGGAAGAGGCAGTGGTCAATCGGCCATATTCGCCACACTGGATTCATTTAATTCATTGCATTACCAAATAGAGTCCAATCAACGATTTTAAATGGAGACGGGGTAGTAACCAATCGGCCTCATTTGGGATCCTTTTATCAGATTGTTGGGGGGTCCAAGAATCCATACTGATAATACAATGAATCGAATATTCACAGGGACTGACCGCTCCTTTAAAGAAGGACCAACTACTAGAGATTTCCATAAATTCACTGCAGTCTACCCCAGCGGCACCATCGCGACCTGTCCACGACCCGAATCTGGCTCCGACGGTCCGTCGCGTCTCGGCCAGTCCCTCTTTCCCTTCCGGTGAAGAGTTTCAACGACCTCTTCCGGCCTTCCACGACGCTTCCTGCAACGGCGCTTCGACTCGGTTTGTGCTAGCGTCGGCACAATCTGCGAGCCGCAGAAGACGAAAAGAAGAAGAAGCCAATAAACGTTAGAGCCTATAAAGCAACTCTGCAGGGATATGGCAGAATGGATGGCTGTTTGGCCATCAGACATGATGGCACCTGGGGGCGGTTTTCATTGCTCAACGCACATATAATATACTCTCCTGCGCAATGTGTGTCCGATAGTGCGCACACCGAACTCGCCCATTTTTTTTCCCTTTTCCTTTTCTTCCCATTTTCTCTATACGGTCACTCGGACCTGCATACTACAGGCCATCTCATTCTTCTCATCCTGTTACTTCTTTGATATGACATCATTTTTTTCCCCATCGTACAAAGTGTCTATTTTTCACGTCTCAAGCCTACTGCGTTTTTTTCTTCTTCTTCTTCTCCTGGCTCGCATCTTCGCGGTTGACCAACCTGCGCCAAACTGACCATTCGTCCTTCTTTATCCTCTTCCGCCCCCTTTATCTTAATAAGTGAGCAATAACGGGCGCCAAACCTAGTTAGTCCGCTGGATATTCATGCGGCTGGCGCCGCGCAGGTGGCCACGGTGGCTGACCAATGGTCAGACGCTTAAGATGATTGCACGAGCGCGATGGACGGTAATTGGGGAAATGAATGGGCGAAAGGGAGCTCCGATGAGATTCGGAAGGGATCGCCCATGAATCAAACTGGTAACCGCTAAGTTAACCCCTTTAGGAAGTGATTCTGTGTACCCAGAGGTCCGTAGAAATTGCTCCCCAAACTTTGTACAAATTTATTTTGAAAAAAAAAATGAGGAAATAAACGGAACGATTGTTTCTGAACATGTAGCAGATTAGGTCAGGTTAAAACATTCGCATAAAAAGGCTTTACACAAAATCTTGAGTAAATTAAATCAACGGTGATAATGCATAATAATCATGGTTAAATATCTTCTAATGTATCTAGAAGAGCTGTATGTGGGTATGTATGTATGTGGCTTAGGGGCCATTCAAAAAGGAGATGCGAAACGGCCTGAGTAACGGCGAAAAGATTTACCATGAAGCGCCTTTGCTGAAGTTGTATGGGGGCGCTGCGTTCGTAACTCGTTCGTTCATTAGGCCTACTTCGTCGCTATCGGTAAGTACAGCCCGGGCAATGCCGGGCCTTCCAGCTAGTTAGCTATAAACGAGTTTAACCATCTTCTCCACACAAGGTCACTATTACTCAAAACCCAAACACATGCGATATGTCTCGGCAGCCCCCAAGATGACTTATAAAGTAGGGAAACAACACAAAAAACATACTAAATTAATCAATTATTCTTCCATCTGCTTTTTTTGTTGATAATGCACCTACAGGCAACTTACTTATAATTTATTAAGGAATGCATTACAACAGCGAGAGAGCGGAGAGGGAAAAAAAACTCCAAAATGCCACACAAGTGCCAGTGTCTTCGGCTGATGTGTGCTTGCAGCGTACGCATTTGCCATTATTAATGCAATTTTCTGTAAAATGGATTTTTCGAGTGCAAAAGGAATTTTTTTTTTTTCATAATTCATCTTACGGGTGCTACGCGAAAGGTTAAAAAAATCTATAATGCTGCATAAGTTACTGAAAAACATGGCAGAGCTTAAACAACTTTCCCACCACTTCCTGGATTTTAAGTACACCGCAACCGGGGCAGATTTTCCCAATAACTGATGAAATCCATGCAGCTGCATTTATGCCTAAGACAGTGAACTGTTTCATGTCCATCACATCATGCACAAAATCACTGTTTTTAAGCGAAACACCAAGAACCAACAACCAACCTGAGATGGTTGGAAGTTCATCAGTTGAATATGGGGTAAAATCCGCTACAGTAGGATGCAATGGGCAATTTCGTTTTCTTCCGAAATTTCTAAGGGCAGCACTATTTCTACAACGTTATCCTTTTCAACCTAAACCATGCATCCTTAAAATGTGGTCAGTTTAACACCATGGAAGGCGGGGTTAGGTGCAACACGGATGTAGAAATTCACGTCGATACCAAGTTTGCTGAACCGCGTTAATTTCAGCGCGATGTTCGGTAGGAACTCGCAACACTGCCATATTCGTCTCCAGAAGTAGGCCGGGACAAAATGGCGTCGCTCGCTTCACTGCACGATTCGCTGGACAAATACCGCATTTTTTTATTTCCTAATACAGGTTGCTACTTTTTCGTACTTTTGACTTTTTAGTCGTAACCAGCATTCAAAGACAGTCAGTTGGACACCCTGGAAGGCGGGGTTCCGCCGAAAACTGGGGGAGAAATACACGTCCGCGCTATCGATTCGAGGACAAAATGGCGCGTCGCGCCTCATTACTCCCGCGAAGGCTCGCTCCTCCGCCGAGCGAATGCGTGGACAAACATAACGGGTTTATCCATCCAATTGATACTTTTAATAGCGTGAACATCATTTCAGCGTGTAGATTAACAATGCTTCGACGCTGGGGCCTACGGGGTTGCCAAAGGGGGGCGCTTCTCGACCCCGCTTCGTCGAGTATCCAATCTTCCTTCCCCCGTTGAAATTCAATTGAATTTCTCCGGTGTCTATAGGAATTACGCTTCTCCCGTGTATTTATCTATCGCTGTTTCATACGCAGCGTCGAGCGAAGAAGCAACAATAGACACAGAAAAAAAAATTAGATAATGGCACTCGAGTTAACGGCGTTTCGCGGAGCAGATTGCAATTTCCTCGTAGCAAACGAGCATCAAATATTGAAAAGCAAAAATAATGCGACGATGACAAAAGCTGAGAATAAAAACGAAATAAAAAACACTCTTCCCGAATAATTATATTTGGAGGCAATATCCAGATACTGTAATTAGTTGAAAACTGAACAATGGCCAAGTATGCCGAACACAAAAGTGACATTGTGCGACGAGTATGGATCCGTTAGTTTTGCACAAAATGCCACTTTTTTGCGCACGTCAGCGCCCCAGGCAATGAGCAAAAAATAAAGCACCAGAGAGCGCTCGGCTCATGCGCAAAAAGAAACTCGTACATTGAGGGACACAATGTTTATACAAAATCGCTTTTGAAAAACTTTTTCCAAGAAAATCTCATCGAGTGCATTCATTAGTAACTTAATGTAATGTTAGTTAGGTTGCACATAACAGTTTAGAAAAAAAAAATCCATGAATGTTTTTTGTTTTCTTTTTCTTTTTTATGAAATATTATTGTTATAAGGATGAGATTAATTAGACAAGAATAATCCTTAACAATTACGTTTGTCGCGGATCTTCAATTCAATTCTTTACCATGCAGTCAGTAAATAGTACCATTTGGCAGGGGGGATCATTATACAAATTAAGTCAGATTAAGCGGTCTGGTCATGATGTAGATGGACCCAACATCACAATTTAGTTAATTTTCCAGAAATTACCAGGACTTTTAAGACGAGGATGGGATGGAAAGACGGTCACGGCTGATTTAATATAGGAACTATCTCAGCATTCGACTGGAGGAATTGTGGGGAACCATGAAAAACTCCAATCGAGGATAGCCGACCCGGGAATCGAACCTGGGTCTACCGAATGCAAGACGAGGATGCTAACCTCTAAACCACCTTGGGTTTTCGTGAACATTTGTGTTACAAGATTTCAAGGGGAAAAAAATTAAAGATACATTTTGGAGACCATTTCGCTGAAATTTTCACTCGCTTTTCTGGAACATCGTTTTGCGAGTCAATGAAAATTTTGTGGCAATGCCTTCCAAGAGCTTGTTAAGCTAGTTTTTCACAAAGAATGGTACGGGATCCTCTACTTCAAGGGACAACGGACAACGAACATTAGTTCATGGAAGGAAAAATGAACTAAAGTGTGAAAGAAGAATCAGCTGGGGTAAAAAAAAAATGGGAGTAGAAATGCTCTCATTTCTGAATCCTCGCTCACGGAAGGAAGTCTTTGGCGACGTTGGCCATGCCACTCTTTTCTTTAAAACGCAGAAAAACGCGTTGAAAAGAGAAGGAAGCTTTACAACAAATCGCCCCACAGTGGCATAACAAGCAATCCTGTAGTAGGCCTACAGCTGTCACAATTCACAAAGAAGGCGCACGCACAAAAGACGCTCTTTGTGTCCACGTCAGAGCACTTGGTCACTTAAAAAACCTTCCTGCGAGCTTCTGCGTTGTTCACACGAACAAATAGCCTTAGTTGGCATGAGGCTCTCGTACTTGGAGTTCCTGCACTTTTCACATTCGGTATCGCCTTCAATTGCACATAAAAAGATTGAAAATGTTTTGTTCAGAAGCTATGAAAACGAAAATCGCAGTTGACAACCGGTTCTCAGACTCCGATCGACCAGAGGAGATGCAACCAACTCAAAATCAACGACATTATTGAGTAGAAATTCAAACGCACGCGTACAGTAAAACCTGGAAAAGTGACCACCTTTGAATGATTATCACCTGTTAATGTTGACCACTTTTAGTGTATTGTTTTTTTCTAATGTACATTTCCTTCATAAAAATTCTCTGTATAGTGACCAGTGACCACCTGTCTATATATATATATATAGTATTGTGTTCGTTGACCAGTGTGTGTTGTCTTTTTGCAATTTTTACATCGGCAATGTACCTTAAAAAGTGACCAGAAAACGGATGAGTCACGTTACATCTTGCTTTAACCCTTGGACATGATGATTCTGTACTTTTTTGTTTTTGTTTTTTTTTGCTACATGTCTTTACAGTCTACATGTACAAATACAGTGTACATGTTCATTATTTTAATTAAATTCAGGCATTTTTGTATAGTGATCACCTGTGTACAGTGACCAACATTGCATGTTTTTTGGTGGTCACTCTTAACAGGTTTCACTGTACATGTAAATAACATCCTGTAGATTAAGAAAATGTCATGATTAAATCAGTTTTCACGAATTATGCCATTGTTTCGAGATGTTGAAATTTCATTGAGCCATTTCGTAAAACTTTTAATCGTCAATAAAAAAATCTGAAAAAATTCAGAAGACATACTAATATTATATTGTTTCATTTTCCAAGGTCGCTAGTCGGGAAGTTGGCGCTGCGAATATGGTCATGTCAGAGGAACGCGCGGAGTGACCATTATTATTTGATGTTCAATGCAAGACTAAATTAGTACAAAGTGCTACTCGGACATTTCAAATTCATTCATTCATTAATTCAAGAACGGAATGTGCTCTTTTTTTTGAAATTAACAAAAATGTCTTCTTTAACCGTAACTCATAACGGCAGGATTGGTAGACGTTAGTTTTGACGCTGCGATGCATCGATGTTATTGCATGTTGTTTAACTCTGTTTGAGAAGCATCCTTGAGCGATTTTGAAACGTACTCATGCAAACACCTGATGTTTATATACTGTAGTTCCAGGAAGCGACATGTGCTTAAGAACGGAAGCTGCAGTATTTCATCCCCCATGTTCGTTTTGACTGTCGGAATTTGGCCGTTTGCATGAACCCCCTCTTTTTAATTTATTGCTATAGCCACCAGAAAGCAAAATGAAATCTGTAAGGGGCATAATTTACGCTTCATGCTTCTATCTCATAAACAAGATGGCGTGTTTCGAAAACATCATGCTTAACATGGCGCGAAAAAAAAATCAATTAGCTGGAAATGGAAAGGAAGAGCTATAGGAGATCCACGTAGTTCCGGTCAGGTTCAACGAAGGTTGCACCCTTAAAAGCTTATTTATGGATGCCTATTGCCAGAAAATGCTTTACGGCATCGTAACGCGTTTTTAAGCATCCAAGGGCATCCGGATCCGCTCTAAAAAGCTGCAGCGTTGGGGGATTAAGGTTGTTCCGGTAGGTGGTTATACGAGCTAATGCCTCGTTCAAATTCTAACCACGAAATAAATTGCGGCTTACAGGACCACTCCAGAAAGAAAAAGTAAACGAGAAAAGCTCATTTTGGCTTTGACCAGACAGGAGCCAAAGGCGTCGAGAGCGAGATAACGAGCCAAATAATGGGCGTTTAATTGAGACGTATCGCCGACATGATTTAACGGAAGGTTTGCTGGACTGATGCCCGAAGTCCACTCGATGAACTGGCAATGCATCAATTAAAAATCTGTCCGCTATTTCGACGATTCTCCAAATTGTGATTTAAGTTCAACAGAGCCCAGCCTGAAAGACTTGCTCTGAAAAGGAACAATCCTGAACAACAACAACAACAACTGGCTTTCTTCTTAATAATGATTTCCCGTTCTTATATTGAGGTGCGGGTAGAGTTCAGAGTGTTTTCTGTGAAATCATGAGACAACAGCATTAAGAAAACAACTTGTTTCCTTCTCAATAAATAGTTTATGACTATAATCTAACCAATCGTGAAGCAAAGGAGAAAGTTCATCTTCAACTTTGGGAATATATAATAAAAACAATATAAAACTGTGAGGTACCGTTATGATGAACTGATGGACACTCAGTTTTGACATGCGCCTATCAATGGGCAAACATGGATGGCCTTTGTGCTATCTGTGATTGCCTACGTATAGGGGACATAGGGTGCTTTTCTTAAGCAGGGGTGCAGGTATTGCTCAGATATTGACTATAGTTTACCAATCGTGAAGCAAAGGCGAATGTTCATCGTCAACTGTGAAAATATTCAGGGTTCTTTGTTTATTCCTGTACCAAAGAAAAAACAAGTATATCTCTAAAACGGTGAAAGATAATTCCTTCAGGTAACATTTAAAATCGATCAAGGGCTATTTGGAAACCATTTTTTCCGCGACCTTGAATAATAAACTGCTGGACACTGTTCTGCCCTGCGCCTATCAATGGGCAAACATGGCTGGCCTTTGTGCTATCAGTGATTGCCTACGCAAAGGGGCAGTGATGTGTTATTTCATTCGGAAGTAACTTTACGGTCGTACAAACAAACCTATGCATAACCGGGATCAGCTCATACATGCGTGAAAAGATTTAAAATAACCTCTGAAATAGTTGTTTTCCAACCATTATCTTTACTGCGAATTTCAAAGTCCCGGCCGCATTACGTCATCACGGATTTAGACAGTGACCTTTGGGTGCACGATGCGTGCAAATGTGATTAATACGAACAAACGTATCAAATTAAAAGACAGGAGAAAATGATTTAATTAAATAAGCTTTTTGGGCGGGTTTCTAAGAAATGTTGCCTTCGCAAAAGATGCCCTTATCGCCAAATCTGAGATCAAAGCCTTCTAACCTAGGAGGCTATGTAATTAATAATTAAAACGCCTGAGCATGTATAAAGACCAGTTAGTTGTAGCTGCATTAAAATTTCAAAAGATGTAGTCCTTGGGATAAGAAGGGAAAATTAAAGACGAACGCGGTGTTTTCAGTCAGTTTTCCTTATCTTCACAACGATAAGTTCTGTTTTTCACGCTACACTCCTAATTTAACATAGTTTTATATAACAAGTTAACATTATAATTTAACAATTTTACAAAGCGTACAGTTTTGTAAAAAAATATACTTAACAGGCAGCGAACCCGAAACTGTTTTATCAGTTTAGGAGAACAATGTTTGATAAATCAATTATTGAATTGCGCTTATCAAAAGTGAATGCGAACGAGGTCTTTGGTACAATAATTGCAAATGGCGATAGATGACCATAAGGTAACCTCACTCTGAGGGTTTGTATTTAAGGGCCAGTTGCACCAACAGAGGTTACTCTTACCCAGGGGTTAACCCGCCTTTCTGCTGCACCAACTGGGTTAAGGCAAAAGGTTATCTTATCTGAGGTTTGCCTAACCTCAGGTTAGGC
>JAQGBX010005889.1:0-13123 GCA_034698745.1 Megaphyllum sjaelandicum
AAAACCACAATCGAAGATAGCCGACCCGGGAATCGAACCTGAGTCTACCGAATGCAAGACGAGGATGCTAACCTCAATTTCTTACTGAAGAAGTACTAACGTGCTCTTACCCTTAAGTTGCATCAGAGTTTAGAACCAAAGTGCGATTCGCAGAGCTTCTGTCCTAGTACCCTATTATAATCACTCGGTGATAATGTAGCCATTTTTAAGAGTGAGGTTGGTTGAATTGGCGTAATTTGCCCACCAGGTTTTCTGGTAGAATTAGGTAAAATAATTACGGTGAAGCTAATTTCGGCGCACCCTTGCTCAAGGAAAAATGCAAAATGCATGCAGACAATAAATTATGGCAACAATTTCTCAGCTGCTCAGACTTTTACCTTTTAATACCTCACGCCTTTAAGTAGTCAAACAATGTGGGTCTAGTGCGGTAGATTCATTGCACAGAATGATTTATTTGAATGCCATGTATTTAGGTTCGGTATTTCAATACGAAAACATGAAAATTATCTCGTCAAACGTGATGGTATTCCGATGAGACCAACACGAAATCTAGGTTTCGATGCAAATTTGTGTCGGTTTCGTTTTGAGGGCGAGATTTTTACTCCTTTTTATTTATTTTTTTTTTGGTTAAAACCTACAGTATGCAAATGAACCCATCGTAAAACCCGGATTATGCGTCCTATCGGAGAGACCCCCATTGAAAGAACGTATTGTCTGTCATCCTAAATTTATGCTAATTTTTGGAAATTGTACAATACGTATCGTAATAGGAAACCGTCGAGATAGTCCGTGTATCTCGCCCAGAAACTTGTTTCCAGTGTTTTTTATGGCTTCAATTGTGAAAGTGCACCGTGTGTAGGAATAACTAAAAAAAATAATAGAAAGAGGTCGATCGTAGGGTTAAAATGAAACTTTCTCCGCAATGTTTATGGAGTTAGGGGTGGCACATTTTATGAATAGCAATTTGGCAGAAAACCAACTCGCGTTTCATTAAAACCTCACTTGAACTCGGCAGTTTCGAGAAGAATGCAATTTGATAAAGTAGGCCTAAGGCAGGAAAAACAAAATGGCGGCTCTTCAGGAATTTGACTTCGCCATTTACGGTCATCAGGGAAACAATTAAAACGGGACAACTTGTCTGAGTTGCGAAATTTCACTTATTCGGAGAAGGACGCAATCTTCCAAACGACTAAGTCGGTTAAATCGTCGATTGATACGCACAATCTGCTATCTGCGTGCATTTTAATCTAAACATTGACACAACTATCGCCGCTGAATGTGGTTTTATGAGGAGGACACTTGTTTAATTTCACGAGGTTCCCGATTATTTGAATTAAAAATGATCAAACTTGTAACCACTTACTGATAACGACTCTAGATAACATCGTCGTAGCAACATGTTTTTTTTTAATTTTTTTAATCGATTATTTATTTGCGAAATCTTGTGGCAGTAGCTCGCAGTTCATGATGTGGAGCCCTCTAGTGGCAGATTAGTCCAACAAAGGAAATGAGGTTTTTCCGAACAGGATAGATTTCAAAGGATTAGATTAATCAGGTTAATCTGGACTTTAGCAAAGATGAAATTACTGGAACAATCGTACCCAGTGCATTAAATCCATGCAGCAAAAGAGGATCAAGAAGATAGAAATTAAGAATGGTCAATTTGTCATGTCTATATATACCTGTGAAATGGTCTAGGAAATGTAATCCACAGGGGTTAGTTTAGTCTGAATGGAACTTGACGCTTTAGTAAACCCGTGCTAAAAAAATATTAGCATTTAACCTCCACTTTCTGTAGGCCTACCATATCGACGTGCCTTTCTGGTGTCGTCATGTAGGCCTACCCTATATAAACTTGATAAAAGGGACAAGTGGTTTTGGATTAAAAAAACTTTTGTACCGATGTGGATTTCCTTAATTATCCATTGCCCAATTACTTTTAACCTTAAAATGGTGCCCTACCAAAATGGAAGGTCTAATTGCGAATTCCACTTGTCCAAAAAGAATACACTTGGGTACTCCGAGTGTACTCCAGGGGTACCCGAGTGTACACTCGGGTGCTTATTCTTTTTGGACAAGTGGAATTCGCCATAAGATACATGTAGAACAAGATGACTGACCTGATTTTTTGTCAGTGCACGCTCTCACACTGTCACGTTCCAAACAATTCGTTCTGGTTTGAACGGCAGTTGATGTGATTCGAAAACGTTTAATCAGTCTGTTTACTTTACTATTTGTATTTAATATCGTTATAATCGAGTTCGCATTGTGATTTCGCGTTATTTCAAGTCGTGATTTGTTTTAAAAACGTGGTTTTCAGCAGTCCAGGTAAGAGATATTTGGTGACATCACTGACCGTACCAGTATTCGTTTATTTTTATAACAGAACTTGACATTTTTATTTGATATGCTTTCCACGAAAAGCCCGCTTCAAATCTAGGTTAGTTTGATGGCAAGCAATAGTCAAATGCAGTTTAATTGAATTTAAACGAGGTTTAAAAATCGCAAAATTGAAATATCGAGTTGGAATGTTCCCGTTTTGGAATGATTTGACCGTTTGGTCTCGTGGATATGGAACACTGTCATCAGTGATAAATCAATATGCCGGAATTTTTGTTTTTTGAAAAAGTACCAATAATGTTTGTTGTTCTTTTTCCACCAAAACAACATGACCTAAGATAACTTTGGCATGGGAATTGTGCATTTCTCAAATTGTCTAGTTCGAGTTTGCATTGTCTAAAGAAACATACCTAACCTGAAAAACTTTTGAAAAGTGTTTATACAATGTATCTAGGATGTTAATAACATACAATGTATTAGCAAATTAAAACTTATGATAAATCAATATCCCGAAATTTTTTTGTTGAAAAAGTATAAAGTCAATAACGTTTGTAGTCCTTTTCCACCAAAACAACATGACCTAAGATAACTTTGGCATTTTCAAACCCCATTTATTATTTCTTAAACCGTGTTAGCTAGCTCATGGGAATTTTGCATTTCTCAAACTGTCCTGTTCGGGGTTTGCATTGTCTTAAGGAACACACATAACCTGAAACACTTTTGAAGAGTTTCTTTACAATGTAAATGTATATAGGAATTAATAACATATTAGCAAATTAAAAGGAGGATTAGCTCGACATTTTCCTGTAATTAATCCGCTGAAAACTTGCCAGACACGTGCATGGCGGCCCATTACACGATAATAGCGTCGATTATTATTAGCTCAGTACGTTTTCAAAACGAGATCTCATAACACCTATTTGGCAAAGAGACATTTCCCAGGAGTTTTTCATGCGTTGAATAATCTTAGACAATAGCCAAACACGCAGTGATTGAATCCGCAAAATGTTTCTGCCATGATTGTTTTCTCCCCCCGCGTTTCTGACGTCACCACGTGCAGTGATTGCTTTCAAGGGCTGCTGGAATTGATTGGTTTTCGGTTGGCTGCTCAGCTCGCAGTTTCGCATCCGTGAAAGAAAAAGTTTCGCCCAAAATAATAACCCAGAGTTTCTTTTTTTTTTGGTGTTTTTTCTAGGAATTTCCAGCCAGAGGAGGATTTAAATGGCGCTTGAGCGGTGCGTCGTAGCTCCTCGTCAAGCCGGTCGTCCATGTTGCCATCTTTGTGTATTCATTTGGGAAAATTAAGCTCATGAAAGAAAATTCCTTGGATAGCCACCGTGGGAAGGTGGCCGAGAGCAAAGCCGTAGCAGCAGCAATAAGATCGGAGTCCACAGCGTCCACGAACTTCGACGACGACTATAATGAGTGGGAGTTAGGGATCGGCGATCTCATCATCGATCTGGACGCCGACATCGAGAAGAACAACGAAAAGGGGAATAACAACAACAGCAACGCCAACAACAACAACAACACCAGCAACACTCCGGGAAACAGCGCCACCGCCAACAGCGGCGGCGCTAACGCCACTGCGCCGGCACACCACCATCACCACCATCAGACGGCGCTCCAGCAGCAGGCCAATTTCGCTATGTCGTCTGGCAAAACCAAGCTCAACAATAATGCCAGTGGTGGAGGTGGTAGCGTGGAGCACCAAGCGACCGTCGACAAGGGCCTGAAGATGAAGATCAAGCGCACGAAACCCACGAAAACGTCGGAGGCGAAGCACGAGATCGTCAAACCGAACAGCCCGCTAGAGGGCATCAACGGCGCCCCGCCAGGCGGCGCCACCGTCGTCAACAGCGTCGCCGCCGCCACGGCACCGCCGGGTGGAGCCACCGTCAGCGCGAGTACGGCAGCGACTGCCGCCAGCGCCGCGGCGGTGGAGGTGGCAGGCCCCGCCAGTAGCGCCCCAGGGGGCAGCAAGTCCAAGCACGCCTCGAGTAAAGGACGCGGGGGGAGCCACCGGGAAAAGAAGGAGAGGACTAAGGATAAGGAGAGGGACAAGGAGCGTGGAAGTGGCGGTGGCGCTGGCAGCGCCAAGACGGCGACGACGCCAGCGCCCCCCGCGGAAGTGAACGGAGTTCTAGGTTCGACCAACTGCCCCACCACCACCAAGCTGGCCAACAGCACCATCAACGTGGACGCTTTGCCCACGCCGAAGGTCAGCCTGCAGGCCCTGGGCAGTATCGCGGCGCTGGTGTCGAATGCGACGCCCGCCGTCAGCGGCGCCACCGTCGGAAGTGCGAGCAACGGTGGCAGTAGCAGCAGCAGTAGCAACAACAGCAGCAGCAGCAACTCTAGCAGTACAAACAATGGGATTAGCAGTGCGACCGCGACGCCGCCGTCGAGCGGTGCGGGAACCAGCGGCGCCGCCAGTGGTGGCGCTGGGAGCGCGGCGACGCCGAGTTTCGCCAGCAGCGCCCCGCCCGGTGGAGGCGGCGGTAGCGCCCCCTGCACCGCCGTGGCCAGCGTCGCCACGGCGGCGGTGACGCCACCTTCGGCGATCAGTGTGAAGTTAGAACCCAAGTTTCCAAACGTATCTATAAGCAATTTCGCGGCCATTAAAACCGAGGATACTTTGCGTGGAATAGCCAATAAGCGGATGAGGATAAGCGTGGACAAGAACGTCGACGTCAAGGTAAGCAGCATTTCCTGTGCCATTTTATATCTTATTACCACCCATTTGCTTATAGGAATTCGTCACATTACCATATTTAAAACCCCATAAACGTTATTGGTGGCTGCCAGAGCGCCACCGAGGACCAAATCCCCAGCGCCATGGCAACTTCTTTGCATCAGCATATGTTACAATATCTTGCATCGGTGTCTACTATGCATGGGCTATATAGACTAAAAAGTAAAAGTAAAGAGGTTCACTAGCTTGCACAAGTACTTCAATGCATCAGCAAACAAACGCACGGCGGATGTGACACCATGTATATCATTTGCCAATGGGAGATCAAGGCTTCATCGTATCTTGTGATGCATTGTCTGGAAAGGTCATCGAACACTGTCAACTGTGCAGTGGCCTGTGCAATATAGACGTAACCTAAGTTTACCATAATAAAACACAAAAAAAACCGCTACTCTTTGTTAATTTAAGATCCCCATTGTTGATACATTACTGTAAATTGAGTAAATATGGAATTAATTTTGAAGTTACGATCTACGTTACATTCAGTATACGATAAGTTACTCAGGAGATGACGTACTAGTAACTGCACGAAATGTAAATATAGCTTAAGTTCCGCCTGGCAGCGCATGCGCACTAAGCATTTCCTGCTCTACTCTAACATGTATCAGCCATTTGTTCGATTTGTAATAAACTCACGATAAACGCTCCGTTAGGAGGAGCTTAATTTACATTAACGTTAACATGTACTGTACGTGCAGCTAAATGTACATCTGCATCTCCTGAGTACACTCTGTACCGCTATTAATTGTGACATAAACACGTAACTATGTACAGTGTATATTCATAAGAATTCATAAACAGTGTCGTCTAATAGAAAACAATCCTCCCACCAAACCCGTTTTATCACGATATGATAAAACATGTACTGTATAACATTTACAAGTATCATTATCGCTGCAAATATATTTCGCCTGAAGGTAAATCGAACCGCTGGCAGTTGTTACAGCAGATTGAACTGGTCTCCGATAATTTATTGAAAATGATTCATTAAAACCTGTTGGGCAGAATATACTCGCGACTATTAGCAAAATTGCAACTTAATTGCTGGTACATTATCAACCTAGCATGACCAAAGTGATCTATGCTGCACGAATTAATTGCTAGATTGTCCTTGTATAGTTGTTTGGCAATACCTTGGCCATAACGATGACGCTTAATCGCTTATTACCACGCATATTCCCAACCTTCAAATCATCTTCTTGAAGTGTTTTCCTGTAGAATTTGACACGAAACATTGAGTACAATGTAGCCTACTGTACGTGTACTTCATGTCATAATGTGGATACTATAGCATCCGTTTTTCTTCTTTTTAAAAAATGAGCTTCTCTGTTTAGAGATTTAAAAAAGTAAATCGTCGTTCTGGAGAGCAGACAGGTCCGCGTACTTAAAGCGTAAAAAAATTTTAAAAAATGGCTGATTTTTTGCCAGATTTGCGGGGTAAATAAACGTATTTTCCGTTTTTTTTTCACCGGCAAGATGCATTGAAATCACGCGAATTTGTGACGTCAATGACAATGAAAAACTCGCAGTAATTACTCATCTTATTTTCGGTTGGAACTCGCTGAGCAACCGATAAATTCTGCATGCTTTTCGTGGCACCCAACCTGCGTTCAGACCTCTTGAAACGGACATTAATAGGCGATAGCGGCAATAATTATGAAGATAATGGACATGTGCCAACTCTGCTTATCTTCCAAATAATTTAACCGATGCAAACAGGTTCTCCTTATAAATTAGCAATTACAGAGCACAACCTCCGTGATTCATGGCAAGTTGGCCACTGAGTTGTTGCGCAGCCATTGTTTGTTTCTTGCTGCCACGCTGGCATCCACTTGTTTTATCGCCGAATTCTGGGATGGGGGAAAAAATGCCAAGAATTTTTATCTTTATTAAATCGTCACCCTGCTGCCAGCCGCAGCTCGTCACATGCTGCCAGATTTTTGGTACGAGCGATCTAGGGGGCGCTGCAGACTAGCTTCGCCAGCGCCACGTTTAGGCACGTCAAAGAAAGGCATTTCGCGAGGTAGCCCAGATTTCAAATTTTAAGACAATAGTCATAGTGCGCATGCGCGAAAGACATTGTGCCACCTAGCGACGAAAAATGCAGAACTTAAAAATAGGCCAATTCGGCCAATGGATGGCGCCACTGAAAACCGAAAAGGATTATTGGGCCTCAACTAATGCTGCAGTTTTGTGTTACATGTATTCATCAATAGGACGAACCATAAACAAGTATTAGTAGTGCAGTTGTTTTTAACAGTCTCAAATATCATAAACGTAATTTTTTTGCAAATTAACGGCAGTCCCAAGGGTTTTTATCGCCTTTTGTTTGCTAGGAAATATTCAGTAGTAGTATTAAATTAATGCAGTCAATTCGCTCAGCATTTTTAAAAAACGCAATGCATTAGTATACATGAAAAAGAAACCGCACTTCTCAAGTTGCTTTCAAACGGGTACTTTTTTTTGCATATTTTTAAGACTAATGGAGTACATGTACATGTAACAAAATTGATACTGCCATGTTGTTTTCGAGTTGTCATATCGATGTACAAAAAAACGTTTTGATAAGCACTTGACGAAGGCAGTATTCTTGACTTTCGGACATCGAAGTTGTAACCTTAATAAATTCAGATTATAATTTCCAGCGTGCAAAGAAAAATAAGATAGGCGAGCTGTGGGCGATTAGATTTATTAGTTTATCAGCTCAGTATCAGTTAGTTGGAGATAAAACAACGTTTTGTACATTTCTGTATCACAACGTTGGTTGGCAAACTTCAGTGTTTAATCTGGCAGCCTTATGTTTGAGATACCAGTCTATGTAATACACGAGAGGCCCGAGTCAGTGAAACAAGCATTTTTTGGGATGACTTATTTCTGTGCGGTTACAGTAAATGAGTCAACGCTCATTTCTTAATCTTTTCCTGCTTGGAATACTCTGTGCTGCGGTATTTGGCCATGGCCACTTGAGGATTCCGTATACGTTCAACATTAAGGTTGGAAGGCATGCGTTTAACGGCACCCAAGGTAAATGATCCGTTTTATTTTTCTTTACAAACTTCATGTTTTGGGTGGTGTCTGCATTAGGAAATTGAGGAGTTGCTCATTTTTATTCAAATTGAGGATAATGGGTATGCTGGCCCGGCCGTTTCCCACCCACCTCCTGTGCCTTGAATACACTTAAGAGAACAAAAAAGTTTGAAATTGCTCACGAGTCACGTTGCACCATATTTAATAGCGACTGCATTAAATTATCAAAGGTGGGTTATATTTCAAAATTATGTTCTTGGAAAAGTGAATTTTCGGGTCATTTAAATTCTATCTTCCTAACCATTAAAGATTGAAGGAAATTTGACGTAAAATGGTTGCATAGAAAGAAAGGTATACGTAGATATTTTAATTTAAACGAAAATATACAGAGTAGGTCAAAATTATGTTAACATTTTCTATGGAAGAAATATTAAAATTTCATTTTGTTTTCTCAGATTTAGAAAGGTTAACGCTATACACTGTAGAGGAAAGAAGATTGGGAAGATTGGTTGCAAATTTTATAGATAATGACATATCTCGTTAAATGTTGCTTCGAATAAACGAACTTTCAATTTTGAGTTTTAACAAATGTGTCATATCCTAGCTGTACATACATTGTAATCTGCATATTACAACATTATTATTCAGATTTCCAGCAATCTTTGTTTTCTCTAACGTTAACCTGAAATATCTGAAAAAAACTAAACTAAATTTAAATGTTTATTCTATATATGATGACAATTTTGACACACCCTGTACCAAGTAGAATCCAGTACAGGATGTGTGAAAAACGCTAAATTTTATTTGCATGAGAAACAGTTACCACAGCTACTGAGATTCCATGTATAGAATTCAAGGACATGTTATTTAGATGCAAAATTAAGTATTCTTATTTACGAACTTCAATTGGGTCTCAAATGCGAAACCCATCATCACGCACTTGATTATCTGATATGAATTTATGTTCGTTGACGTCACATTTTCGAGCATGAAGGCTTTGATGTCCGCACCCTAAATAGATTTGTATCCAGTCTACTAAATGCATTAGTAATACTATAGCGCTATTATTAAAATGAGATCATTCGAAATATCCGAACAATAAAATGTTTTTTTTTTGTGGAAATCGAGGGCAGACCGGTGCCTTTCAGATCAAAACGAGGTTGTTGTGTACTTGAATTAAGTCCAACTCGTCTTATCTGCATAAGTTTATTGCTGGTCTTGTATGACACAATCAAAGTGGATTTTTAATGCACTCTGCCACAAAGGAACATTTTTTTGTTTTGTTTGGCTAGAACAACGCTTCAAAACGTTGTTTTGACATGGGGGGTAGACGGAGGTGCCAAAAGGCGTTGGCGTTATAAGCTGCGGTTATATTTAGTCTGAAAAGGGCCAAAAAAATGCGAAAACTGGCATATAACGATAAATTTTATTGCTGACCAAATGCTACCCCATAAAACAACTGCGAAGACTTTGAATGAAACGCAGTTTCGTATATATATATAGCCTTTTGCGTAAAAATAGAAGCAGGCATATCTGCGAAAGCTGCCACTTTCAGCGCCAATATTGTGATGCAAATCGATTTATAACAGTTTAGCAGTACGTAGGCGTGTCGAGCTTAAATCCATAAAAACAAACAGGAAGGTTAAATGTGCCTTTCCTGCTTGGTTTTGCGTCATTTTATTACTCAAGAGATTTGCATCTGAACTATAGGCCTACATGTACCTGTAATAAATTTTGAAAAAAACATAAGTGTGCGAGCTTTTTCTCTAAAGTGGGAAATATTACACCTAAGTTAATCATGGATTGCAAAATGACCTAGACAGCAATAAAAAGGTATATACTTGTAATTAAGCGAATTCATGTGTTTTTATAAACATGTGCTGCTGTTAAACGAGCGACAGAACTCTCAAATCAAAACTTTGAAATTCACGCGAATGTTTTCAAAAAGGACCGAAATATTAGCAATATTTCAATGTTTCAAATTTAAATATCAATTTAACATTGCTATTTAGAAAATAAAAAATAGCAGAATAGAAAAGAAAGTAGGCTACAGTAATGCCTAGGTTAACTTTCAACTCCATTGTTAAAGTTAAACATTTGCAAAACAAACGAACTAGCCTTCGTTGTTTTCGTGTATATTCACCTTTGAAGAAATTGGTTTAAATATACAGTAAATCATGGCCACACTTTTACGTGAAAAAAACGTATGTACTAGCCAAGATGGGCCTACGCAAAATACCCGTGTCACGATTTGCAAATCGTGGTTCATGAAAGTGAGCTTAGTGGTTTTTCCAGTCTAAACACAAGAATTTGTAATAAGAATTCGCCAAAAATGATGTTAAGGGTTAACCTATTTGTAATGGCACTCCCCGTGGAGGGATCCTGGGCCATAAAATCTAGCTGAGAAAGTTGCATCACGCAGCAATAAACTTGGTTGATGTAGTACTATATTGTAAATACTAACTGATACGAAGGGTGTATCAGCGATAGATTATACTTCTGAAAACTTGTACATAAACCTTTATCAATGTGTTCGCAAACGAAAGTAATGCTTCAGGCACTAGAAATTGCAACGAGAATTTTGATGAAATTTATAATACCTGTCGATCATGCTTTGTATTGTTTTATTCTCGCTCTGAAAATGTGCGATCATTGTTGGAGGACAGGAAGTACATTCCTCGCATTTCCGTTCCACCGATGCAATTACAAAAAAACCTTTCCCTCTTTCCAAAAAAAAAAGTCATTTCTATATACTGATTTTCATACTGTACTTTCATTGCTTATTTCATAAGCAATATTTTTATCAGAAATAGCAACGCCTGTTCTTTTTATCAACCAACGTTCTTGTTGGTTATGCTTCTAGCCGCAGGGTTGCGCCACGAATCAAGAGTCCCTAAAATCCAGTTTTCCTTTTATCATTACTTCACTTTTTATCGCACGACGAATTATGCAAATCATCAAATCATAAATCTTTGAGCATGCAGATACCACATTGGTCCAACACGTTTTCGTGAAATGGCCGGAAAAAGGGAACAATGACAACCACCTTGACTCCTTTCATGGATGTGGATGCCAACGCCATGTTTGGTGGTTTACTTTCAATAGCGCAGTGTTTTCTAAACGCTGGGCGGGGAAAAACGTTTATCAGTTTAAACCGACCGTTTTAATGGAAATGTAATAAAATGTATGTCAGAAATGCAGACATTGTTAACAGAAAATGAACATGTATTTGGTCTAAATTGAAGCGGGGAGATAAGAGGCCTACGCCGTATATCCCACTTTGATATGGATATGAGAAACCCCCTTTTTTAAATTTCGGATGATGGAAGTGACCCAAATATATTATATTCGGTTAAAGCCACATTTATTTATTCAATTAAAAAGGGTCAAGGGAGTATTAAATGTAATGCCAACAATGAGCTATGGAGATATGAGTGACTACAAAATCCCTTTGAGAATTTGTCACTGATCTATGTCACCATCTATTATGACATGGCACGCATGCACGATGGGCGTCGTTTTTTTTTTTTAATATATTAGAATAAATTAGTATAGTTTCGATAAGGTCGTATTTTTAAATACTCGCTCCTGCAAATGAACTTTTAATCTGTTCAAAAGGTGAACGATTGACTAGCATTTTTACGCTGCTTGCCAATCCAGTGTGGATAATTACTTAATTATAAAATGGTTAATGATAACTGCAATCTGATCTGTTCCATGTCAACATGATATTGCTCTAATCGGACATTTTCTGATAGGATATGCTCGATATAGCGCTTCTAGTTTTTCAAAAACAGTCACTGAAAGTTTTCTAATCGGCGAAAGTGCAGAAAGGGCGCCCTGAAATACTAAGGTCTTTATCGCAACTGCATTTGATTTCAAAAGCACTCGAGTCTGAAATTGATGTTTAGTACTGATTTTGTACTTAACCGTCGAATAAAGTGGTACGTTAGTATCGCATGGCTCAATTCTCATGTTTAAAATATATGTACTATAGTTTCCCAACCATAGTGCTCTTTTGGTTTAATTAATGTAACGAAAGAAAAGATATGCACCTAATTTTCATAGATTAGTATGAGAACTATTGCCACATTTTCATCACTTCGCACCACACTTGCCGTTGAACCTGTTTTTTCTGAGTACCCCATTGCGTTGTTTCAGGTTGTTTCAGGTTAAAAAATACCAAAACTTGATGTGGCGCTAATGTCACTTCAGCTTTATCTTTTTCCAGCGTGTTTTTGTTGGCCTCTTAATGTCCAACAGTTTTTTGTACATTAACATTATTGCTGTGCAAATATTAACATTTTTTATATTCAAATACGAACATGTTTGCTTCAGGCCTACACGAGTATAACTTGCGTTAGACCTTGTTCCTGAGTGCAAATGGTAGGTTTTACCCCACGATTCCCATGTTGAACTTTTAACATCGTTAGCATGACTCCACTTGATTTTTTTTTTCTTTTTAAAAAAGGAATAAAATAATCCCAATGTGCCAAACTAACTTTGTTCGAAACTTTCAAATCCTACGAACCGAAACTTCATAATATACATTACTGGTCTGTATTCAGCATGTATTTATTTTAATTTTTAAATATCCACATTATTTCGAAAATTTTGCCAAAAAAGCAGAAAAATTAGTTGCATCAATACGCATACATGTACAAGAATATGGAATGAACAATCCGTAAAAATTGCGAAATTATTTGTAAAATTTGTATAATTAGATGCTCGTTTTTAAAAAACCTGGTTCTACGAATGTGAGAAATGGACGAACTAATGTACCTGTATATTGAATTTTATATACAAGTACAGTAAAACCTGTGAAGAGTCACCACCAAAATTAAATTAAAATTATGAACATGTACACTGTACTTATACACGTAGTAAAAAACCAAAAAAAGTAGAAAATCATCATGTCCAAGGGAACAAGATGTAACGTGACTCATCTGTTATCTGGTCACTTTTTAAGGTACATTGGCAATGTAAAAATTGCAAAAAAGA
>JAQGBX010005890.1:0-13123 GCA_034698745.1 Megaphyllum sjaelandicum
GCATTGAAACAGAAGGGGGCACTGGAGAGGGAGGCTCTTATGAGAAGAGCGCGGCAGTGCAGTGCAGGGGAAGTGGACGTAGTGCAAAGAGGTGATAATAGTGGGGAGTGAGTCCCTGTTTATACATTTTTTTTTGGTAGCGCCCCCTATACGGGAGCGTCCGTCTCAAAGGACAGGCTACTACTCAATCCAATCCAATCCAAAGACTTTTTTAATTCATAATGTTGGTTTCAATAGTTTTTATGGTTCTTTTAATATTTCAAAATAATAAAGCTGTTTTCAACTGCAAAATGTACAATTTACTTTTCTTGGGTAAGGGGGGGGGCAAGTGTATGGCCTCATTACCCTGTAGCTATGGGTAATGGAACAAAGTCACGCATTTTTCAACTAATTTTATTCCTCTGTAAATACATGAAACATTTAGAAATTTATAGTGATCTAACTGAAAGACCACTTACCAAAGAAATTTAACAGCATGGAAATACTCTTTTTTAACACACTAGATGCAATTATATTCCATAGGGTGGCCCCATTACCCCTATTACACGCATTATGGTATCCTAATTTCTTTCAGATCACTGCATCCGACCGTTTCAGCATTCCTTGCAGGCAAATTAAATTTGCCAAAACTTGTGTGCATTAGTGAAGCAGATTCAACAAAATGTGTTCTGCATCACGATCAAGATTGCAGGACTCACATAATCAATTTATAGTTTCATTACCTCTCAAAGCTCGTACACCAGAAGAATGAATTATAAAATAACAGCAACTAGGGGGAAAACACGGGGAAAAAATGATATCCATTTTCCGAATAATGACACCACATTGTTCATACCTTGCACTTGCAGTTAAGACTGATGTTGTTCTGGAAACAACTATTCGAGTGTTAATAATGTTGGACCACGCCAAACCTAGAGATGGCGCACAAATCGATGATTTTGGCCTAATGTCATTATTTAATACATCCGTAACCTAAAAATAACATACGTGATATCAGCAAACATCGTCAAAAATATGCATAACAAATATACTTGAACACATACCTGATTCACACAAATTATAGCCATTCCAAATTCTTCATTTAACTTATGCAGCAAACTACCAATTAAATATAACTTTTGAGCTCTCTGTGATGCTTCTGTAGCCCCATAATGACATCGAAAAGGTGCAGCAACCGAATCAACTATAAGTAATTTGATGTTTTTCTGTCGAGCCAAAACTGGCAGTTTTTTTTCCAAACAAGTTTGCAAGCCGTCCTTTAAAAAAAATTGCAAGTATTACAATATAATACTGAGAATGATAGGATGACAAGTGCGTCAAATTAATATTTACAATGTCTTCAATGTGCTCAATAATTATGCCATCCATCATTTGCTTTGCACATCCTTTAAACGCATTACTTTCGATTAACTGAGTTAATCTTCTAATGGGAAATGGATCTTCGGTACAAACAAATAAAACTGCTAAAAAGTCACAAATTACTTAAAATGAGCTGCCAAATCAACTTGCACTTTGAAATAAATAATATTTAAAAACACCTCCTCCATGAAGCTCAGATTCTTCAGAGGGTGCCCGAAGCATCATGGCCAGCTGCAAACAAATTTGAGTTTTTCCACTAGAACTTTCGCCAGCAATTTCCGTAATTCCTCTAAAAGGCAAACCTCCTTTAAAAAACTTATCAAGAATTTTACATCCAAAACTTAACATTCCGATATAAGGAGCTTCCTTTTCACTGCTAAAACATGATTGGTTTTCAAGTTGTTGATTGGTACTCAGAAGCTTTTCTATTTACGAAAACATGTCAATAACTTAATTATAACTTTCCATGCATAAAAAACAATTTGTAAGCAGCATCGATTAATTTACCATTTTTTAAATCTTCGCACAGCCTTAAATCTAACGTGAACCTACTCATTTCGCTAGCTAATTTTAAAATTTAACAGAAACAGCAAACAAGCACGCGTTTGGACGTTTCCCGCCAAAATCGCATGCACCCACAGCCGCCATCTAGTGAAAGATATTCACGTATTTGGTACAATGGCGCGTCTATTTAAAATTAGTAATTGAAATGTTTGGAAAATAATCATTAATTTATTTTTGTTCTTTATCACAAAGTTATTAGGAATAAAACTAATTCAATGTCAATTTATGGCGATAAAAATAATGTGCAAACAACTTAATTAGTTGCTTAAAAACCTTATTTTATTCTTGTTATGGAATTCTTCTGGAAAGTGGGAATATATTCAAGAATGAATTGTCTGAAATACAAAAATTGAAGCCATTTTAAAAGAGCATCAATTATACAGCGCAATCATATTCATAGGATTATCCAAAAATTTCGCATCAGTTTTTTTGTTTATTGTGAATTATTTAGCAAATGTGGCCAATTTGTAGAGGAACTGTACTGGCATTTGCCTTGAAGAAAGTTAAATCCCAATACAAAGCAAAATCCAGGGCAATTGATCCGGGTTATACCTTGCTCAGCAATTTTCTTCCCTCCACGCCCCATTTTCTTGATAAATCACAAATACGATAATCCAATGGATTACGTGTATTTCAAAATTAAGATAAAAGGTCATTCACATTAACGGGCTATATTAATATTTAATTGTGCTCATCGATTGATAACAATGAAAAATTAAACCTCATTCTCGGCTGACTGATGGCACAACATATATGGATAATCCCTTTCTTTCAATACAATTTGCCTTACTTGGCCCTTTGAGCCATCTCATCACCACTCCAGCGGGGACTGTAGGGATAATCACGTCGCGTAGATGTGTACGGACGACCACGGACAGCATGATAAACAGATTGGAAGATAAAAATTGGACTTTCTTGAGGGAAATACCTTGGCATCTCAACTATACATGTTAAGGAACAAATGATCAAATACTAGCTTTAACACTTTTAAATGGACCTTGTGCAACTTTTGACAAAAAGAACACTTGCAGAAACTAAATTTATTAGAAAAATCCAATTCAAGATTTGAAAGTGATTTGATAAGTTAGATTTGAGAATCTGCATAGGATCCATTATACATAACAACCATTAATGTATGAATGAAAATCTATCGATATACTTGTCAACATGAAGTAAAAGTCCTTCCATTCCATCAGAAATGACATCTTGGTTAGTCCAGCTATATCATATTCAATGACAGATCTAAAAATAACCCAAATCAAGAGCTTTCAATAATAGACTCAAAAATTCTCAAACATCATAATTTAAAAAGCAATAAAATTTTCACCTTCCATAATGGCTCAGAAATGCAGAAAAGTAGTCTTTCCTTTTTTCAAAACCATTAACGATTTGCTCCACCTGTACATCAAATTAAGCAATGACAATGAAAATTAATATGGTAGGGGTATCCTTTTAAAAAGAAAAGTTGTCGTAAAATGACAGAAACAAACCTTGTTTTTCAAAAGTTGACAAACGTTTGGCACATAATCTAAAAGGCAACCACCACTGGGAAATGCCGGAATCCTCAATGTAGATGAACCACCAAGAGCCCTTAAAATGGTAAAATATTCAAAAATATTTCTAATAATCACAAAATTGTCTTACAATCACTGTTATTATGATATTTACTCTTCCACACGAGGTGATAAAAATAATTGCGGCGTTATTTTTCCTTCAGGAGAAAGAAAAGTAACCAGAAGCACGGCAGAATCGGCATCAGGATTTTCCTGCTTGGAAGTTAAAGAAATTGAAGATATGTCAAAAGTTTATACCGGTATTTACTTATGACAGATACCACATGATAATTACTTTGCACAAAACAGGTGGTATCTTCGAAAAGTCTACAGGAAGTTTGATCAGAAAATTTATTGATTCGTTACGATTCTAAAAAATACAGAATAATTGAAATGTTATGAAATTACAATTCAACATTTGTACTCCAGAAGTAAATACTTTAAACTCACTTTTTTCTGTACTTGAACTTCGACATCATTACTCGAAATCCCGGCATCGTGAACGAGTGAATTGTACTCAAACTGCACTCGAGAGTATCCTTCAATTTGCTTCACCTGATACTCTCTATATAATTCCATTAATTCTTGAACTACCTTAAGCAAAGATTTAGGATCGGTGCTTTGCCAATTATTTAGTGCCTAAGTAAAATGTTTCAAAATGTCAAACCTAAGAAACAAACTGTTTGAAAGAGAATAGGAGATTTAGGTAAAAAAACTTACTTCAATATCATCCAAATCAGGCTTAAAGCACCTGTCATCAAACAAAAAGTCAGGAGGAAACTGTGAATCATTCCCAAAAAAGACAACTTCCCCTAGGAAAAAATTGAACATCACAAAATCAGCATTAAATATTACATTTCGGACTGCCAGATGATTTATATAACAATTACAGCATTTTATATCATAACACCAAAGAGAGGTATAGAAGGATGCCAAAATTTACATTAATTTTTAGCTGACGAAACTCATTTGAGTGACTCGACCTACTGTAGCCTACATAAAAATTAGAATTACACAGAACTTATTTGAAAGTATATAGAAATGACGACGCAAATGTTTCCATTGGGGAATCGAATTCGACTGCAATGCAATTAAGGATTTGTTTGTTGATATCAGTCATATGGTAAACTGTCTCATACGTTAAGTATTATCAAGGTACTTTTGGGAAATGCTCTATCAGCCGGGCAATCATATAATTATCATTACATGTAACTGATAATCCAGCATATGGAATAACCAGCTTAAACCTATCGCCACAAGGTCCTTTTTCGAGAGTACAAGCCCTGTAAAGGAAAATACACAAGTTTTAGAGCTAGAACGTACGACGCGTATAGCAAAGATCCTATCTTTGCGTATAGTATACAGTACAGCGCATTTATACATAAATATATATGTTGATCATCATTATATGCATGGTCCGATCTATAGTCAATATCACAACCCCGGAATATATAAATATCCAAATAAACTTGTATTCACAAGGTATGCATTGCCTTACACCAAAAAAACGACCACACATGTTTCTATATAAATATATCAACTTGTGTATTCATACGTCACTTCACTGTGACCTTCGTGAATAAATATTGTATTGTATTGTATTGATCGCACTTATCCTATGCATACATGCATGTACATGTCAAGTTATATTTACCCAGTTTGAATATCTATCAATCGCATATTTCCCGCGCATATTCCGATTCTGCCATTGACAATCAATTCTTCAATCAATGGATAAATGTCAGGTAATATGAATGATTCCAAAACTGGATTCATTTCTATCAAAACAGCTAGCAGCCTACAGCTACTGTGCTACAGCGTTTACGAAAATGAATTTTTCGCAGAATAAAGTTAAGTTCCAAAGTGGTCAACGGATGGCGCTGCTCGCGCAGTTCGCGAGCCACGTGCCACACAGGAGGCACGTGCGTCTGAATTTTGTAAATGCTCGGAACGAGTGCAATCTGTGCAATTATGGAAAAATCGGTTGGATTTTCGTTCGTGGATTCAATATCAAGGTTTATAGACTTTGAACAGCTTCAGGCGTATATTCTTCAGGACCTGGATGATCAGATAAATAAGTTGAAAAAGTGCCAAGATCCAGATCATAATGACATAACTGTCATTTTGACACATCTGCAGGCGTTTTATTTGAACAGAAATGATTTAGATCGCAATAGTTGTAGGAACATCAACGATGAATTTCAAGTTAAACTGATAAATTTTGCTTTGGCATTAATGCAGCGAGCAGATGTTTCTCATCAAGTAACATTTGGGTTGGTCTGCGATCTGCTGCTCATTGTCATAGAAATATGCGATCAGGATCACTCACAAATGTTAATAAATGCTTATCTTGGCGCTATTATAGACGCACTGTTGCGTGCCTGTTCTACATCAGATGTTGAAAATATAATCATCGGATCATACGCTCATGATGTTAGCTCTGAAAGCCCTTTGACGCAAGATGGGAAACTAACAAACACATTTTCTGTAGAAGCTATCGTCGAATCGCTTTGCTTTTTGCTGGACAATTCCGTTGCAAAATCTAGCCATTCAAATAAGTTTATGGTGTCCATCATGGTACGCGAAAGTGCACAGCAATCACTTTTTGATCAAGTTAAAACACTGCTAGTGAAGTCTCTTTCTAATTTAAGTGATCACTTGCTTATCAAGGTTCTATTAGAATTACTGCCAAAAATAGACGCAGTAGAGAAATCTCCAAAGGCATTTGACAATCTGATAGTTAGTGTGTGGGCTGTGGTCATGCAATCATTTAATGCCGAATCAGGTCAAGCATCTAAATGTGATTCACGTGGTTACTTGATTCTGAGCTGCATTTGCGAATACGTATTCTCACCTGGTAATTCATTTACCAGATTGCCAATCTGGGCAAATTGTCAGTTTTGGAAGGTTTTGCAAAATAGTCTCGTACATGAAAATCCATTGCAACGCAAACGAGCATTGTATTTTTTAAAAAGAGCATTGGATAGCTTGTTAAATCAAAATGTTGATATTCCTGCATCTACGTGTGGGTCTTTATTTTCATGGAAGTGCGATCGATCAATTGAAATTCAGAAAGCTTTCCATGATATCATGCTGATTTTGGAAACTTTGGAAGAAAAACAGGTAAAGCTGGCATGCCTTTTTGGTCTTTTCATCATGAGATTAATTGCCAAAAATCCACATTATTAGAGGTTTTTTTACTTATGATTTAGGTGCATGTTATGAAACCATTGTTTCCAGTTGTGCACAGCTTGATTTTGCTAAGTATAGGTATTGTTGCTTTGCGAATAATGTATTTAAGAATGGTAGCTAATTGTAATTCTTATTAAGACACAAAAATTAATGCATTACAGAAAACGAATCATGGTTTCTTCATACGTCTTGGCTCATAGTGATATTTCAACGGCTTCTGCAACATGATAGTAAAACTATCAAAAAGTGGGCCATTGAAATGATCTGCGATATCAATTTGACCGATATTCCCATAATCAGTCAGAAATCAGAAAAGGTAATGAGGATTGCAGAAATGTCTTTGAATTTTTCTAACAGAATGATTAAATAACTGATGTGTTTGCAGTTTTTTTGGTCCTGTTTTTTGGAAGGTCTTAATGATAATGCTTTGTATGCAAGGTAATAATTATATTTATTATAGATACCATGATTATTTTATTTCTAGAAAAATTAACCCTTTTAAATTTGAATTTCTAGACAGCCAAATGAGCCCATTGTATCATGTGCGAGTATTGGAAATAAATTAATGGAGCATTATCGATCATGTTATGATGCTCTGAAAACTGACAAAAAGCGAGGTTGGCCTACACATTCAAATGCAAGACATTCAATGATAAATGAATATTGATTAACACAGCTACATTTTTAGCAAATTTCTTCCAACAAGTTTTTAAAAATTTTAAAAATCAATCTTGGGGATCAGTACCTTTGCTGCATATTGCACGAGCCCTGACAGGCATCCCACAAGGTCCTCTGTGGAATTCAACTTCCATTCTTGATTTGAGGTACATACAGTAATTACCAGAAACCTTTAATCTAATTCAAAGATTGTTAATTACTCATAAAACGTATTTTAAAGGGAGGTGTTAACTAATTCCTTGAGAGCTCATGAGACGATGATCAGGAGTGCTGTTCAATGCTTTCTTCTTGAGGCATTCATACACTTAGTTAATTTGGTGAGTGGTTATACTTCTAATTTTAAAAAACTCTAAAATCTCCTCTGAATTAAATTGATTAAGATTTTCTATAACAAGTTTAGATTCACTTACCTAAAAGTAACTTTGTGAGTTTCCGAGATATGTAATTTCTGAAGGAGAAAATTTCCCTAGTTTCTGCAACTTTCTGAATTACATCTCCATCTAAAAACAACAACAAAAAAATAAATAAATAAAATTTGTAATTTAGCATAAATGGTTAACTAAATTAGACTAATTTAAGAGTGGTGCATGAACCAAAGATTGATAATTAATTTGTGACTACATGTTTTAAACTGAATATTTACAGTCAGACCTGACAATTAATGATTTATCATTATTCATTGGGACATTAAAAAAGAAAGAATGCTTACAACGAGGAAATGGACTCTATGCCCAATTTGTTCCTTGGCTGCATCAAGCAATTCATGATGCTGACAATCAAAAGTATGACTTAAATGTAGAAAATGTCGTGCAATTTCTTCAGTCATCTCTGCATAGCATTCTTGAAGATGTCCAAGGGGTTACTTTAGATGAATGTAAGTACAGCATTGTAAATAAAGCAACATGTATTTAAATATTATTCAACAAAATGCTTACAATTTTGCAGTGAAGGACTCTTGCGAAATCTTGAGAACCGCTCGCATGATGGTGTTGCTGTTTGATGCAAAAATATCAGGCTTGTATTTTGGAGGCAACAATTTTCGCTCCAGTTTAGAGCAGTTTATAGAAACGTTGAAATCCTGTCACAGTCGGCCATACATGGCACCAGGAAAGCCAGAAAAATGCTTGGCATTTTTATTAACATTGGCTGCAGAAGCTGAATGCAATGGCAGTCCTTGTCCAGGTTTGAATCCATTTGTATTTTTAAAGCTAAATGCTGAAAACGTTAGTCAACAAAGTTCAACTCTGTCCATAAAAATTCCAATTAATGCATTTTACTTTTAGACAAGTTACAAAAATGCATAACATCTATAATTGAAGAAGTTTCACCATCGTTTCTGCCCTATGTGATGCATAAACTATCCATCAATGTAGAGAATGACAATGAAGTAATGTGCTAAAAAATATATTACATATCAGAAAGATGGCTTTCTTGGACTTCTTTTAATATAAATGTTTTTATTTTAGCATTTTGGTAATGTTCAGCTTTACTTTCACTTTTTGGAATACTTGGCTAAAGATGCTTCTCTCCATTTCCCATTGCAACTTCATTTGACCCATTTATGCCAGAAAAGCATTACGGAATTGCAGAAGGTGGTAGTATGTTAAGAGAACAATGGATTTACCTCAAACTGATTCTAGTTTAATTCATCTCGTAAATATGTCAATTATTCTAGGAGTCAAAACAGAGTTCTTTTTTGCAAAAGTACACTGCCATAAAATGCTTCCACATAGCCAGCATCTTTGTGAAAATTTCGACAAATGCAGAAAGAGAATGTCAAAATTTGAACCTCAATATTTTTATGGAGATCTTTGTAAAAGATAATATGTTATCAGATGTTCCCAAAGAAGATAAATCAAATGTTTGGTATGTAGGTGTAATTTCTAAATCCACTAATATTTACTTGCTAATTAATCATGGGACTGCTTAGTTTTGCAGATAAAGTGCACAAAAACATTCACATCAATTCTGATTACATTGCTGTTCTGTGGTCCTGCATTGGGTTTTGCCTACAAAAGTGTAAGTTTGGAAAAGCAATGGTGCAAGAAACAATTCTACAGCAAAGCTTTAAGACCATGGAGATTTGCAGTGATATTGCATTTAAGCCAATATTTACCTGTTTGGAATCATGCTTAGGACAGGTAAACCCGCCTGACGTGGTCAACAATTTCAGGTTAATCAAGTCATTTACAACTTTTTTTTTATTCTATAAATAAATTCAGATTTCTGAAGCAGAACCAGAAAAAGTTGTGAACACTATAGAAATATGCTGGAAAACTGTTTCGAGCATGAAAATAAATGCTGCATTTTGGGATGCTTTGGATGCTTTTATAAAAATGGCATTTCAACAGTCAATCGTTACCAATGTTGGTCTAGCACCACATTTGTCCAAAGTAAGACTACAGCAGATGATGCTTATAAAAATTAAGAAAATAGAACACTGTGACTAACTTCATTATGTATTTATATTGCAGTATGCAGCAAATATTGCAGAAAGAAGTGAAGCATGTCATGGATTATTCCTTCTATTGATAAGAAGACTAGCTGCAATATGGAAAATGCCAGGACATGAATTTTCGATGTTAAACTATATACCTGTGCTTGTGCAAGCTTTTACATTTGGGCATATTCATCGTAGGGACCAACGGTAAGCAATGACAAAACTGCCGTTACGAGACGTTCAAAGTTCATCAAAAATATTTCATTAACTTAACAATTATAATAGAATTTGGCACTTGAAAAGTAAAACTTATAGGTATGTTAACACGTGTTTCAATATTTCGAATGACAGTCACAATTCAGTTTTTTTTTCTACTAAGAATTTATCAGGACACGATGAAATTTGTATCCACGCTGGAAGGTTATTATGCACAAATTCAAATAATGGATCGGTAAATGATTTTTCCCCTTGTCTAATGGGTGTATTAAAATGAATACTGAACTAAGAATTATTATTTACAATACTGACCATATTTTCAATCAACACTTTTTAATTTCAGTTCTTCATCATTGGACTCAGAAGTCAGGGTTGAAGCAATAATATTGCTTTTAAATTTAAGAAAAAGCCCTCATTGCAACGAAATTGTTTCTGCTCTTGTACAAGGCTTGATAGAACAAGAAACCAAAATTACAAAATCCCGATCCAGACATTTTGCAAACTCCCTGATTCATCGAGTAAAGCAAAGAGTTTGGCAAACGTTACTGGTGCTTCAACCACTATTTACACAAGTAAGGAATTATGCTGATGTCATCTTGCTGCAATGCCTAATTCTAACCGTTTTTATTCCTGTATATCGTTTAGGAACTTGCTGAAAGCCTAATGGATACATCATTCAAGATGATTGTTGAAGAAAGCTTACAGCCATCAGTTAGATACCTAATGGAATGGCTTATAATGAAAATATTGCATGATTATCCAGCTAATATTCCAAAACTCTGGTCTGCATTTGCACGGGTAATTATTCACTTTTTTGTTCTCTGCAAGTTATTGATTCCCAAGTCATATTGTTCATTAAAACAAATTCTATTATATGCTAACAAAAATCTAGGCAATGCAGTGCAGGGTGGGCAGCCTTGGTTCATTTCTGTCTATCATTTGCCATTTGGGAATTCTTTTATGCAACAGGGAAGAGCAAATTTCCTTCATTGAAAATGCATTTCCTATTATATTACCATGGTGTATGGCACAACACTTCAACACGCGAATTTATGCACAGGTTAGTGCACTTGTGAATGATTGCACCTCTACGTGTTGTATTTAAATTTCAGGTTTTAACCCAAAAAAATCATTACTTTTATATGGGATTTCAATCGAAATTTTTAATAACGAAACTCCTTCCATCATTAGGTAGCACTGCATAAACTGTGGAAATGTTGCAAGGACAACAGTTTTGAAACTCTTTTGGAAAGATACTCACCCATGGACAGTCTCTTTACAATCAACATTGAACATGGGTAAGCTCTTTTTGAAATACTGTATTTCTAAAAGTATCGATGGTGCGCTATATTATTGTAAAATAAAATCCTGAAACAGGGTTCCCCCAGACCCGGAAAACCTGGAAAAGTCAGGGAAATTCAGCGCAGTCATGGCGATCTAAAATTAATGCTTCCTTACAAGGTTAGCTCGAGGCCCATTTTCCGAGGAGAAATTTGCTAAAATTTTCCGCATTTTCGGAGTACAGATTTGCAAAATTTTCCATGTTTTCCGAGTACAAATTTGCAAAAATGTTCACGTTTTTGGAGTAGAAATTTTCGAAATTTTTTTTGTTATCCGAGTAAAAATTTGCCACGTTTTCCGAGTACAAATATGCAAAATTTTCCACGTTTTCCGAGTACAAATTTGCAAAATTTTCCACATTTACCGAGCACAAATTTGCCAATTTTTTCACGTTTTCCGTGTACAAATTTTCAAAATTTCCCACTTTTTCTGAGCACAATTTTAACATTTTCCGAACAAAAGTTTTCCCATTTTTAAAAAATGTTCATGCAATTTTTTAAAAAAAATTCAAAACATTTCTATGTTAAGTTTCATAATGGTCGTAACTAAATTTAAAAAAAAAATATTTTTTAATGTCAATTTTGAAAAATGTCAATTTTTTGCATTGTTGTTGGTCAGGGAATTTTTTTTTAAAACCTGGAAAAGTCGGGGAAGTTGAAAATGAAATTTTTGGGGGAACCATGTGAAAGTACTTTTGATTTTTTCTAGTGGTACATCAAAAGGAATCCAGAATTTACTTGAGGATTACAATTTCAATGTGTTTCATCGTATACGGCATTATAGTGTAGCGGTAAATAATGAACATTTCTCATTAAGATTTTTTTCTTCTTATTTTGGTCAATATCAGATATTGTTTGTTATACAGCCCAATGCTTGTGGTAATGAAGTACCAAGTTTTTCATTAAAAATAAAAGAAATTAAATGTGACAATAGTACTTATATGCATGTGAAAATGGACCCCAGATAACTATGATAAATTTAATTACAATTTGCAGACCATTTTCTATGAGCTGCCCAGGTTAAGTAATGTGACTGAAGAAGAATGGATTGAGATGGAGATGTTTACAAAATGTGATACATTGGGGCTATTTAAGTCATCAGAATCACATGTCCCTCTTCACAATCCAGATACAATTTTATCAGACTGTGCACCTGGTTCCTGGGTTAACAGATGTAAAGGTAGTTGATATATTTTTGTTTAATTACTTTTGAAACCACAAAGTCATTTTCTAAAAATGGTTTTCTCGTGTAGCCGACACCATAACAAATTCTGCTTCTCAAGAAAACACTGATGTTCAGAAGAAGCTCACCCCTTGGAAGCAAATGATTCCAGATTATGAGGCTTTGACAGCAGCGTCGCTGTCAATATCATGGAAAAAACAACAAAGCACTAATGGACTCATTGTCGTAGCTTCATTAATAGATAAACCCCCAAACCTAGGCGGTAAGTATTCATTATGCATTAATTCTAATAATTCAGATATTAAGAACTTATTTAACATGGCAAAATACCACAAAAAATAGGGGCAGCTGCAGATTGTTGCATGCACATTGCAGCCCACACTAGCTTTAAGAACCAACTTATCCATACACATAGTTTACCACAAATTTTAACTATGTCAAAAGTTCACCAAAACATCACCTCATGGGGTTCAACGAACATGGACTTCGATTTTCTTAAAAAATTGTTACACTCTTTGACTTTAAGCCCCGTCCACACCAAGAGCAATCTGCAATAAAAACGTGCAATTTGCAATCTGCAATTGCTCCAGGCATTTGC
>JAQGBX010005891.1:0-13122 GCA_034698745.1 Megaphyllum sjaelandicum
GCTACCAATCTTCATTCACAAACAATGAAGAATATTCTTTGTTTGGTCAACTCTAGGAATAGGATTGTGCGTGACAAGTTACGACATGTCAAATTTAGAATACACTAATAAAATGTTTCCCTCCAAGATGCGGAATTCGCACTGGATTTGGGGATATAAAATTAGGAAATAAGAATTCCTCACACCAAAATACAATTAAGAAACACTTTCAGATCAAAATTATACATCACCATACGAGTAATTGCACATCTCCATGAGAGCCTTTTGACTGACTAACTCTCTGAGTGCCTTCCCAAGTTCTCTGACAAGATCTCTCTCTCTCTAACTAACTAAAAGGCGCCAAAAGGACCTCTATTTATAGGGGCGCAAAATTACCTAAGCAGGCGATGCCACCTGGTGGCGTAACAAAAGGGTTGAGAGCGTGAAAGGGGAGGGGTTTAAGGTTGGGAAAAGTGCTGGTCGCTACACAGTGGTCAGTCAAAAGCGTTTTTGGTCAACTATAACTTAATTCACATTTTGGTCAAAAATATCTTTTTTTTTTATAAAATAACGTTAATTTTTGGCCAAGGAAATTTATGAATTTTGCCTATAATATCTAAAACTGGTAAGTTGATAAGTTTTGACCAGTGGTCAGTCAAAAGCGTTTTTGGTCAACTCTAACTTAATTCACATTTTGGTCAAAAATATCTTTTTTTTGATAAAATGACGTTAATTTTTGGTCATATCTGGTAAAAATTCGTTAATTTTTGGTCATATCTGGTAAAAATTCGTCAATTTTTATTCAGTTGACCAGTGGTCAGTCAAAAGCGTTTTTGGGTCTACTATAACGTCACGTTTTGGTCAAAAATATATCGTTTTTTGATAAAAATAACATAAGTTTTAGTCGTGTTTTGTAAAAATTCGTCATTTTTTGGTCAAAAATTCATGTTGTGTGACCAGTGGTCAGTCAAAAGCGTTTTTGGTCAACTCTAACGTCACATTTTGGTCAAAAAATATCTTCTGTTTGATAAAATAACGTTAATTTTTGGTCATATCTGGTAAAAATTCGTCAATTTTTATTCAGTTGACCAGTGGTCAGTCAAAAGGGTTTTTGGTCAACTCTTAACGTCACATTTTGGTCAAAAATATCTTCTTTTTGATAAAATAACGTTAATTTTTGGTCATATCTGATAAAAATTCGTTAATTTTTGGTCATATCTGGTAAAAATTTGTCAATTTTTATTCAGTTGACCAGTGGTCAGTCAAGAGCGTTTTTGGGTAAACTCTAACGTCACATTTTGGTCAAAAATATCTTTTTTTTTTGATAAAATAACGTTAATTTTTGGTTATGTCTGGTAAAAATTCGTCAAATTTTTTTTCAGTTGACCAATGGTCAGTCAAAAGCGTTTTTGGGTCAACTAACGTCACGTTTTGGTCAAAAATATCTCGTTTTTGATAAAAAATAACCTAAGTTTTAGTCGTATTTTGTAAAAATTCGTCATTTTTTGGTCAAAAATTCAAGTTGTGACCAGTGGTCAGTCAAAAGCGTTTTTATGTCAATTAACGTCACATTTTGGTCAAAAATCTTTTTTTTTGATAAAATAACCTAAGTTTTAGTCGTATTTTGTAAAAATTCGTCATTTTATGGTCAAAAATTCCAAGTTGTGACCAGTGGTCAGTCTAAAGCGTTTTTGGGTCAAAAATATCTCGTTTTTTGATAAAATAACCTAAGTTTTAGTCGTATTTTGTAAAAATGCGTCATTTTTTTGGTCAAAAATTCAAGTTGTGACCAGTGGTCAGTCAAAAGCGTTTTTAGGTCAATTAACGTCACATTTTGGTCAAAAATATCGTCAATTTTTGGTCATATTTGGTAAAAATTTGCTTTTTTTTGGGGATAAAGACGTCATAATTTCAGTCAAAATTCAAGATGGACACCAAAGGTCGCTGTATTACTGACCGGCTACTTGATTTTACATCACGGTCTCTCCGGCAGTTGGTCGGACAACGAAGTCTTCCACGATGGATCCTGACAACGGTATCTTACGTTCGTTTACTCGTTTTCAGCATTCTTCTGAAAGTACGGAACTTTCTCCGTGTCCACCGCGAGCTCTTTTCAATCCATGGGTCAAGCCGGACAGTGACTAGCAAAATGGATGAGAGTTATTTGCGGATCAAATTCCTCGCCGCCCAAGAGGAACTGACTCGCAGCTTGAAGACCGCCAAAGACGATGCTAGCCGCAAATTCCGGTCCATCAGGAGGTACTATTACCTCTCCTTTCGGGCCATGATGAACAACGACACCCAGAGACTCCAACTGGACATGGAGGAATCGGCCGACCATTACCGCAACATCAAAAATGACACGGTCATCCTTTATCGAGCCATCGATATGGAAGACAAAAGCGCCTTCGTCGAGGAAAGGGATCGACTACGGCGTTACGTCCACGAAGCCACGATGGACCTGGGCTCCGCTTTCGACCGTGTCAGAGATGAGGCTTACGAGCGCTTCTATGCTCGCATGGAGGACAAGGACCGGTGTTTCGAACACGGCACGAAGGTAGTTTTCGAGCGCTTCGACGAACGGATCAAGGCCTCGGTGGAACGCTACCTGGCTGACGAAGGAGTCGTTGACAACCGCTCGCGCTTACTGAATGCTAACGTCTCGAAAGACCGGCCGGCGGACGAAGTCGTCATCCAGGCCGGCAACTTCTCGAAGGACAACGACAGCGAGACGAGACGATCGTTACACGCTGAAGCGGAAGAGGCAGCTAGCTTCTTGTCGCGGCTTCTGATGGACACGGACGATGAGACCGTGAAAGACCGAGATAATGATGCGAGCCAATCGCCACGTGCCAAAGAAGATGATAGCGGAAGCTTCCCGATGGACGAGAACATTGAGACCAGCAGCTTCCCGGTGGACAAGGTCATTGAGAACAGCAGCTTCCCGATGAACAAGGACCTTGAGACCAGCAGCTTCCAGATGGACAAGGACATTGAGACCAGCAGCTTCCTGATTGGCAAGGACATGGAGACCAGCAGCTTCCCGATGAATAAGGATGTTGATGCCAGCAGCTTCCCGATGGACAACGACATTGAAACCATCATCTTCCCGATGGACAAGGACATTGAGACCAGCAGCTTCCCGATGTTCAAGGACATTGACATCAGCAGCTTCCTGATGGACAAGGACATTGAGACCAGCAGCTTCCCGATGGACAAGGACATTGAGACCAGCAGCTTCCCGATGGGCAAGGACATGGAGACCGGCAGCTTCCCGATGAATAAGGATGTTGATGCCAGCAGCTTCCCGATGGACAACGACATTGAGACCATCCTCTTCCCGATGGACAAGGATGTTGATGCCAGCAGCTTCTCGGATGATAAATACGGTAAGGCGAGCCAAGTCCCACGTGTCGTAGAGGATCCGGCTAATAGCTTCTTGATGCGCGTGGCCATCGAGACCGACAACTTCTCTAAAGGCAACGATGATGAGTCGAGCTGGCTCCCGCGTCTCGAAGATGTCGTGGCCGGCAGCTTCTGGAAAAGCGAAGGCAGCGAGGCCTGGATGTTCTTGCTTGCCGAAGAGGGCGAGGCCCGCAGACTCCTGGCCAACCTTGAGGATCAGGCCAGGCAATTCTTGCGCGCCGAAGATATCGTCGCCCAGTTGTACTTCCACTCTTTGGAGCGACAGAAGCATCGCTTCAAGAACCACTACGAGAAGGAATGTCACAGCTTCGGACTTCTTCAAATGGACAAGGCTCATCGCCGCTTTCAGGAGGAGTGGTCAAGGAAGGCTGAGCAAGAGGATGGACATAATAAGAACACGTCTTCCGACAAGAGGATGAAGGACGGTGAAGTTGGCGATCCGAGGTAAATTCAGACAAATTTAAGTCAGATTTTAAAATGAAACTTAAATGTTGACAAATTTACGTAATATTTTCAATGGAATTAAATTCAATTTCAAACGAAATTCAATTAGATTTTAAGAAGGTCTTATGCAATTTATAATTTTTAATAAATTTAGGCAAATTTACGTCAAATTTTAAATGAACTTAAATGTTGATAAATTTACGTAACATTTTCAATGGAATTAAATTCTGAAAAATTTAAATTCAATTTAAGATTAAAATCAATTAGATTTTAAGAAGGTTTTATGCAATTTATCCATACATTTTTAATTTTTAATAAATTTACGTCAAATTTTAAACTTAAATGTTGAGAAATTTACGTCACATTTTCAATGGAATTAAATTCAGACAATTTTAAATTCCATTTCAAATTAACTTAAATTTTAGACAAATTTACCTCAGATTTTAAATTAAATGTGGATAAATTGTTTCAATGGAATTAAATTGCAATTATCCTTTTTAATTTTTAATAAATTTACGTGAACTTCAATTATCCTTAAATTTTTAATAAATTTACGTGAACTTCAATTATCCTTAAATTTTTAATAAATTTACGTGGACTTCAATTATCCTTAAATTTTTAATAAATTTACGTAAACTTCAATTATCCTTAAATTTTTAATAAATTTAGACGAATTTAATACGTAACATTTTCAATGGGGAATTACATTCAATTTAAAATGTGATTAAATTTTACTCAATTTATCCTTAAATTTTCAATAAATTTAGACAAATTTACGTGAACTTCAATTTTACGCAATTTGTCCATAAATTTAAAAATCGCCAAATGCTACTTAAAATTATACGCAAGATTTCAAATTAAATTTATTTAAGGTCATTTACAAAAATGTAACCTTCGAAAAGGGGGACAAAAGTTAACTCGCGCGTGGCACTCGACTTCCTATTGGCTAATTTTTTTTTTACCTTCTCTCCTATTGGTCCATTTTGGATCCCGGTGTTTCCTAGTCAAATTTCCGGAATTATTTGTGTGTTCTTAAACTGAACTTGACCATCGTTCCGGACAGTTCGGACATCATCTAACTGCGTTTCGTTTTTCAATTAAATTAAATTATTTAAAGATATTTAAAAGATTTAACTAATAAATTATAAATTTTAAGTTGAAATTACTGCAATATAACTGGGTTTAATTTATACTTATATGGTAAGAAACGAATAAAATTCAATCTTTTGAAATTTTTTTTTTTTTTTGGAATGCATTTTGACCAGGGTCAAAGGTCAAAGGTCGCGCCTTCTCGTTTCTCGAATTTTCTGTTTTTCGAAAATTTGAAAAACTGCATTCTTTTTTTTTTCTAGCGAATTTCGACGCTCGGCTGATCGTACTTGGATTCTAAAGATTCAGAACAATTGGTAAGTCATTAATTTAATTTCGAATTTAGAATTTCGAATTTAGAATTTAGAATAGAACGATTATAACCGTTCCATTTAGAACGAAAAATTCAATTTCGAAATCGTTCAATGCATGCAAGTAAACGTTCTGTTTAGAAAACGAAAAAAGTTCCATTTTCGAATTAATAGAACGAAATCGTTCCATATTAAATGTTCTGTTTAGAACGAAAAAATTTCAATTTCGAATTAATAGAACCAATCGTTCCGTTAAACGAATTCCGTTTAGAAGACAAAGTTCACATTCTAATACAGTACGAATATTTCCATTAAACGAATTCCATTTAGAAAGAAAAGTTCAATTTTGAATACAGAACGAATCGGTTCCATTAAACGTGATCCATTTAGAACGAAAAGTTAAATTTCGATTACAGAACATAATAGAATAGAACGAATTAATCGTTCCATTATAAACGTTCCCGTTTAGAACGAAATGTTAAATTTCGAATGTAGAACGAATCGTTCCATTAAACGAATTCCATTTAGAAAGAAAAGTTCAATTTTAAATACAGAACGAATCGATTCCATTAAACGTTCAGTTTAGAACGAAAATTTCAATTTCGAATTAAGAGAACGAATCGTTCCGTTAAACGAATTCCGTTTATAAGACAAAGTTCACATTCTAATACAGAACGAATATTTCCATTAAACGAATTCCATTTAGAACGAAAATTTCAATTTCGAATACAGAACGAATCGGTTCCATTAAACGTTCAGTTTAGAACGAAAAGTTCAATTTCAAATATAAAACGAATCGTTCTATTAAACGTTCCGTTTAAAACGAAATGTTCAATTTCGAATGTAGAACTAATCGTTCCATTAAACGTTCAGTTTAGAACGAAAAGTTAAAATTCGATCATAGAACGAATTAATCGTTACATTATAATTATAAACGTTCCCGTTTAGAGCGAAATGTTCAATTGTTCCATTAAACGTTCCGTTTAGAACGAAAAGTTCAATTTCGAATGTGGAACGTACGAATCGTTCCATTAAAAAGTTCCGTTTAAAATGAAAAGTACAATTTCGAATGTATAGAACTAAACGTTCCCGTTTAGAACGAAATGTTCAATTTCGAATGTAGAACGAATATATGATCGTTCCATTAAACGTTCTATTTAGCGTAGGACGAATAATTCCGTTTAGTACACGAAATGTTCCATTTTTAGCGTTAGGCCTACTAATTCTGGGAAACATTCCAATTAAAAATGTCCAAATTTCTAATGAAATATAGAACGAACGTATACGTTACAATTTTATCTAGAACGATTATTAAACGTTCTATACGGGGTATAGATTTAGCGTTCCATTTGAATTTGAAATTTTTGAAAATCTAAGATTATTACTGTAGTTTTTGTTTGGAAAATGTCTGGAAATTGAGAATTTAAGCCTAGTTTGGATGTTTTGTATTTGAGCCTAGTAATTTGGGGGCCATTGTCCGAATTCCTGCTGGACCTTCGGATTTGAATAAAGACCCCCCCCTGAGGGTCGATTGACCAATGTGCGTTTGACAAACCGGAAGTGCGTCCTCTTTGGTTGTTGCTAAGCCCCGGATTGCAATGTATTCCATCAAAATTTCGACATAATTTTATCTTTTTGTTTTTGAAAATCAGAATTGTTTTTAATTTGAAATTATTTGTGTCTGAACATTGTTTTTAATTTCCTTCTATCCCTGATAACAATAACCTTAATTAATTTATGGAACCGGATGTTGAGAAATTGAATTCTCGAGATATTCTGATAATTATAATCTCGTTAACAACTATTTTTAATTGTTTTTTGATCAGATTTGGAGCCATTTAATTATTATGGTTTAAATTTTAATTTTTTTAATTAAAGTTTTATAAATAATTAACGCATAATGGAACACTGCATGAAATAGACCGTTTTTAGCATTATAATAATGGAACATTTTAGGCGTTCTTTTGAAAAATGGAACATTTAGGCGTTCTTTTTAAAAATGGAACATTTGGCCGTTCTTTTGAAAAATGGAATGTTTGGGCTTTTTTCGAAAAATGGAACATTTAGCCAGTCTTTTGAAAAAATGGAATAGTTGGGCGTTCTTTTGAAAAAAATGGAACATTTGGACGTTTTTTTGAAAAATGGAACATTTGGGCGTTCTTTTGAAAAAAATGGAACATTTAATTAAGCGTTTTTTTTTTTGAAAAAATGAAACATTTAGGCGTTCTTTTGAAAAATGGGACATTTGGGCGTTCATTTGAGAAAATGGAACGTTTGTGCGTTTTTTGAAAAATATAGCATTTGGACGTTCTTTTGAGAAAAAAGCATTTGGGCGTTCTTTTTTAAATTGGAACGGTTAGGCGTTCTCTTGATAAATGGAACGTTTGGGCCTTCTTTTGAAAAATGGAACATTTAAGCGTTCTTTTGAAAAATGGAACATTTAAGCGTTCTTTTGAAAAATGGATCGTTTAGGCATTCTTTTTAAAAAATGGGACATTTGGGCGTTCTTTTGAAAAATGGAACGTTTTGGCTTTGTTTTGAAAACGTGGAACATTTTTGCTTTCTTTTGAAAAATGGAACATTTTTGGCCTTTGAACCTTATGGCGTTCTATAAAAAATTGGACGTTTTGGATTTCTACGGAAAAATTTTATGTTTTAGAGTTAATTGGTTCTTATAACCAAAATCCCATTTTTGGCGTTCTATGGAATGTTGAAAAATGGAATGATTCTTCAATTTAAGATTTTTGATATATAAAAAAAAATAACCAAAAAAAATGTTGAAATGTGGTTGGAAATTCTTGGATAATGTTCGAATCTTGAAAAAAGTGATCCAGATTCGTTTCGAAACAATGGATCGAAGGACACGGTCCATTGTCCATGGTCGGTCCGGAGACTTCTACGATGGCATCTCATATCAGTCTTTGTTCAATGTCGTCTTGACTTATGCTCGTCTTATTGTTGCTTCTTTCAGTGTCCAACCTGCAGGACCTCTGACACGCTTCCCTCTTGGAGCGCATTGTTCTCGAACGGATAAAGGACCGAAGAATCTTCTGACATGGGCGACGGCATACTTAAAGAACTAGGTCCGAGACAGGATCCTCACTGCCGTAAGAACTGCAACCACTTCGACTGCCGCGAGTGCTTTCTGCGGCGCAAGTTCGTGATGGCCAAGGAGGAACTGTACCGCAGCATCAAGACTTCCAAAGTGGAATTGAAGAAAAACTGCTGGGCCGTCCAGGGCTATCATCGACGCTTCCTCAGGACCATGATGAAGGACGAGAGGCGCAGGCTCGCGGCCGACCGAGAATCGTACGCCCGCAAGTACCATTACGCCAAAAAGGACGTGGCGAGGCTCTACCGTGACATCGACACGTTCTTCATGGATCCAGCTCGCCGCCCGTTCGAGGAAGTCCTGGCAGAGTTGCATGACAAGTTCAAAGACGATTTGAGAACCTTGCACCACGTCTTCACCGAACACAGGTACGACGCCTACGAGCGCTTCCTGAGACGCAAAGCGGCCAAGGACAGTGACTTCATAGACGAATCACAGCCGTTCTTTGTCCGCTTCAGGGCCGAGATAAGAGCCGCCATAGAACGCTATCTGGCCGATGAAGGCGTCACTGCCTGCCGCACGATGAATTTCGAAGAGGACGAGGACTGTCCGTCACGAAGTACCGGAGAGGAAGTGACCGGCTTCCTGGGCGGCGAAGATAGCGAGGCCAGAAATGCCACGAATGCGGAAGAGGACAGCGGCTTTCTGGAAGGAGACGCTGAGAAAAAAAGCTTCCTCAGAAACCTTCTGGAAACTGTGATGAATATAAGCAGGGTGTACGTGAATACCGAAGAGGACGATGAAGAAGATGAAGCCGATGAGATGACGAACCTCGACGATGCTGAAGAGGTCAAGACTGGCAACGTCTTGGAGGATAAAGACATTGCAACCACCAGCTTCGTGAAGGACAACGAAACCAGCGCTGAAGAAGAAAAGACCGGCAGCCTTAAGAAGGTAAAAGTTAAGAGGACCTGTAGCTGCTGCCAGGACTATGAGAGTGATAGCAGCAGCTCCTCGGAAGATGCGGACAACGAGGTTAGCAGACACCTGGAAGAAGAAAATATTGCGTCCACCAGTTTCTTTGAAGGCGCAAACGCTGAAACCAGAAGATCCATGAAAGACTCGGTCAATTGGACCAGAAGATTCACGGAAGACGTAGACGATAATACCAGAAGGTTCACGGAAGACTTGGACATTTGGTCCAGACGTCACCTTGTAGATGAGGATGATGAAACTAGCAGCTTCTTAGAAGATGCGGGCATTGAGACCAGCAGCTCCCAGGAAGATGAAGACAATGAGACCGACAACCAGCATGACAAACAAGACGTTACCGGAGACCCAAAGATTCTCCGATGCGACCCGCACCATCAGATCATTAAATTGAAATACCAAGATTCAAAGCCCTTCATGAAATTCACCGTAAGCGATGCCAGCGTGTTGCTAAACACCAACGGGGCCGAACCCATGGTTTTCCTGGACAGCAAGGGTGAGGGATCCACCAACGTGCCGGAAGCCGAGGGCGGTGAGGCCATCGACATGCAGGCAGTCGAGTGCGATGAGGCCACCAACGTGCTGGAAGTCGAGTTGGATGACATAATCAGTAAGATCGAGAGATTGCTGGAAGCCGAAGCCAAAGATAAAGATGTTGAGAGAGTCGGCTTGTTGAAAGACAACTTCGGTAAGATCGAGAGCTTATTGGAAGCCATGGGCGATGTGAGCGACAGCTTGTTGGAAGACAAATTCAGTAAGATCAATAGCTTGATGGAAGAGAAATTCGATACGTTCAAGAGCTGGATGGAAGCTGAAGATGAAGTCGATGAAACGAGCAGCTCGGAGAGTTCCAAAGAGGGCTTCTTTAGGGTCGAGTATAGGGAACCGGGACCGAGGTTTGAGGAAAACATCCGCCTGGCCGGAGGAGAGAGATGTTCGCCGCTACCTAGACATCAAAGACAGGTGGCTCAAAGTCTTGCGGAATGAAGAGGACATAACCGGCTTTTGTAAGGATGGCAATGAAGACGTGGACGGCGACTACTACCGGGATCTCCAAAAGTTCAGACCCAGAAGCTGGTGGGAAAGGTGTGGACCCTACGAGAATATGGAAGACCAGCAGGATGTTGAAGAAGATATCCCCAGAAGCTACTGGATTGTCGAAAGGTACAGGAACAGGCTTCACCAAGTCGACAACCTCATGGGTTACTGGAATGTCGAAGAGGACAACATCAGAAGTTACAAGAAGGCCGAAGAAGAGACCGGAAGCCTTGCTGATGTCGAAGAGGATATGGCTGACATAGCCAAGTCATCCAAAGAAAACCAGGCCATCAAGTTCCTGTGCGCCGAATCAGACGAGGCTGCTGAAGAGATGCTGGACTTCGAGGAGGCGGCCATCCTTTTCGTGTTCACCGAAGACAACGAGACGCAGTTCTTCATCGAGCTATTGGAGGAATGGAGAAATAAGTTCCTGGACAAACAGGAGTCGAAGACTTCGAGTTATGAGATGTCAGAGTTGGAAAGAGCTCAGAGCTGGTTGTCTGGCGGGATGGACGCGGACGGAATGGATTGGACAAGGCTCATCTAGGAGTTCGCGGCACGGAAAAAGAAGCACGAGGAGGTCTGGTCTACGGCTAATTGTCTGTAGTTGTGTTCTCGAGTTGTTGTGTACTTGTTGTGTAGTTGTGTACTCGAGTTGTGTCGTTTCCGTTGTCGGGATGTCGTGTCCAAGATGTGACTTAAAATATTTATGGATGCTCAGAAATCTTATGTTCCATGCTTTTGATGTAATTTATAATGAATTTGATATTTCGATTTTTTTTGAAATAAATGAAAGAATATTAAAAATTAAAGGGAATTCCCTTGACCCATAGTTGGATTTTTTCTTAAAAGTAGATGTATTTATGTTTCTCAAACTAAACTTGACCATTGTCCAGTGTCCAACAAGGAGGATTGTTTGCATTAGTAATTTTTTTTGTAGTAAAGTTTTACATTTGTGTGTTACATCTAAACGTGGTAAGTAATTAATTTAAATTCATTTTTTGTTGTTGAAATTTTTGACCATCGGTCAAGGTTGACCATCGCAAGATACTCATTTCTCAATTTTATTTGATTGAAATTAAGTATTTTTAATAAATTTAATTTTTTTTTGGTTGAATTTTTTGACCATTGGTCAAATTTTAGCCATTGGTCAAGCTTGGTCAAGGTTGACCATCGAAAGATCCTCTTTTCTCAATTTTATTTGATTGAAATTTAGTATTTTTAATAAATTTAATTTTTTTTTGTTGAATTTGTTGACCATTGGTCAAATTTTAGCTATTGGTCAAGCTTGATCAAGGTTGACCATCGGAAGATCCTCATTTCTCAATTTTATTTGATTGAAATTTAGTATTTTTAATAAATTTAATTTTTTTTTTTGGTTGAATTTTTTGACCATAATTGGTCAAATTTTAGCCATTGGTCAAGGTTGGTCAAGATTGACCATCGAAAGATCCTCATTTTTCAATTTAATTTGATTGAAATTTAGTATTTTTAATAAACTTAATTTTTTTTGTTGAATTTTTTGACCATAATTGGTCAAATTTTAGCCATTGGTCAAGGTTGACCATCGAAAGATCCTCATTTCTCAATTTTATTTGATTGAAATTTAGTATTTTTAATAAATTTAATTTTTTTGTTGAATTTCTTGACCAAGGTTGGTCAAGGTTGGTCAAGGTTGACCATCGAAAGATCCTCATTTCTCGATTTCATTTGATTGAAATTTAGTATTTTGAATTAAAATATTTCGACTGTTTTAATTGTAAGGATCCAAAACTACTGAGATTTTCCAAGTAATTGTAATTTGTAATTATTAATTTTGGGAAAACGAATTGACCATTGGTCAATATGACTGACCATCGAAATTCCGCGTTTTCAGATTCGGTATGCTGTATTTAGTATTATTTTAGACCCTCAGCTGCTTGACAATTCACAAAATGTATGTAATTATTGATTATGGAAATTGTTGACCATTGGTCAATGGTCAAAGGTTATAAAAAATATGCAATTTTTTTTGTGCCTAGTCTTATTATTGGTCCATTTTTTAATCTCGGGCTCCTATTGGTCCATTTTGGAGCTCATTGTTTCGTGGGCGTTAACCGATACATTTTCTGAATTCTTCTAGAGACAAACTTGACCAGTCTTCGCACACAGTTGTAACGAGTAAGAGGGTCCTTTAATTTTTATCTTTTTTTTAAGTGTTTTTTTTTTAAAAAAAAGTTTTTATCGTGCCACGTGCATCTAACAAGGTGGTAAGTTTAATAATATTTTCAATTCAATTTTTTAAGTTTTAGACTATCGGTTAAAGTTGACCATAGAGGTGGTCAGAGTCGGTTGTCACCGAGTAAGGTAGCTTAATATAAAGGGTAACGTTCTCGTCTCACGTTCGGCAGACCCGGGTTCGATTCCCGGGTCGGCTATCCTCGATTGTGGGTTTTCATGGTTTCCCACAATCCTTCCAGGGCGAATGCCGGGATAGTTTCATATTAAAGCGTCTTCCTTTCCCATCCCTTCCTATCGGATTGAAATATTGAGGTATTGAGGTGGGGAATGAGATCCGTTAAGTTGGTAGAGCCCCCTAACGGGGGGTCCGTCTCAAAGGACTAAGCTTCAATAATCCAATCCAAAAAACAACAAAAGTTTCCACAATTTCGGAGTACAGATTTGCAAAATTTTCCACGTTTTCCATGTGCAAAATTGAAATACCAATTGTTATGATTAACTAGCTGTGCCCGGCCACGCGTTGCTGTGGCTTAGTCTAGTGATTCCCTCTATGATACCTGCTTGCTCCTCCCC
>JAQGBX010005892.1:0-13121 GCA_034698745.1 Megaphyllum sjaelandicum
AAACCATGGTCTTTTACTCGAATAGAAGACCATGCTCAATTTGTAGACCATGGTATTCTGCTCGGATCTTTACGGTACATGGCACACATCGTGCAACTCGGTGTGATGCCAATAGAATCGCATTGCTGCGTGAGTACCTCTGAAGTTTACTTTTAAACGACTTCGATCGAATAACTTATTAAAAAGCAGTTGAGATACGAAATCATCGCTCGGTAATAATGGGCTCTACACATTTCTTCAGCAACCTGAAGAACGCGTTGAACTTTGAAGTTCTTGTCTTTGATAAATGGGGGCGCTCCCAAGTGCGGCGCAGATTTGCTCTAATGAGCCAATTAGCGACGTGTCGTCGTGAATCGTCGTACCACTTAAGAAACAAGCGTGTGGCAACTTGGTCGATTTCATAATCGACTAAAATTAGATGTTATGATATTACGATATCGTATATACCTTCGAACAAATAAGACCATAAATTCAATGTCAAAATAGCTTTTCGATCTCAACCTCGATGTTGACAACTCCGACTGTGTTTTGAATACGAATTGCCTGGTCGGTGTATCGCGCAGGGTTGCGAAATGTTGATGCACCGCAATGGCCCTCCACTGCTGAACATGAGTTGAAAGTTCAAAGTAACCGTTGGGTTCGTAAGCCCGTGATTATGTGCTTAGAGGCTCGGTTATAATGTATACACTCGCTCTCCTTTTCAATGCACGGCGCGTGAGTCATGATGATATGAGTTAACCATTGCCACCTGACTCTGGTTACTGGTGTTTCATGTGGTTTCACGACGGATTCAACATGGCGTCATCTACTTTCAATTTTTTTCGAAATTTTGAAATCGATTTTTTTCCAATGACAATTAAATTTTAACTTATCATTATTATTTTATTCTCATTTTATTCTGGATTGATAAAACACAAAAGAAGCTCACGTGCAACTTTTTCTACGTCGATTACATCATAACTTGGAACGATTAAGTCATGCAGCTATCAATCGACTGTCAGATCATCCATCGTTGTTGATCGAAACAAATGCGTCGCATGTACATGTTACTTGCCCAAGCTCTTTTTACTGTCGTGTTTACCGGTATATGAATGAAAATTCACTGGCGTCAGTCTACAAAAATTCATAAATCCACTGCGCACCAGCCATGGACAATTTCTAAACTGCAGTTAGAAATTTTCCGTAATAATAATAATTTTCTGCGCTGTACATGTATATAATATAGGCCCAAGTTTACAATGTATAACATTACATGTACTGTAAAATTATTGTCGTGTCGTTAAAGGTTTATCTCGACAGTTATTCGATGAGAAATTCGTCTAGTACAAAGATCGCATTAAACATGACGTAATGTGATATAATTATGTTAAGTATGAAATGATTAATCTGTTATTGAACACGCAATACTTCAGTACATCGCATTGAAATAATGTACTGGCACAGTTCCACTCGGAAATTGGAGTAATAGGATGTTGTCTATAGGGCTAACAGAAACATACTGTATGCACGCATGCGAGATTCTTACGTGTCTTGTTATTTGACAGATTTAAAGCAGAAGCGCACGTTTTTAACAAAAAAAGTGCAAAACTTCGTGTTAATTGTTTCACAACACTGCTGCATGTATACAGTTCATGCGAATTTCATATAATTTGACAACCTTTATTTTTTTTAATAAAAAAAGGAAAGATACGACCACCGTGTACAGCGTATTTTCGCGTCAAAGAATTCCGTTACGTACGAAATGGTCAAGCAAGTTCTCCCATATGGAACCGGAAGGAGGGGGCGTGAATTGGTAGGTGAAAGACAACGAAAGGTCAAGCGAGGTCAGCGTTAACGGTTGCGCGCGTGTCTATGCATAAACTTTCGTATATACATTCTGGAGGGGGGTCCTGTTGAAGGGTAAATAAATAAACAACAACACCCGTGGCAAAGGCAGGGGTTGTTAGTCGCAGGCAAGCACGCGTTTATAAGGTACACTAAACTCTGGGCTAAATTTAGCCCTAAAAAGATGTTGATCTCGCATTAACACAGTCTGAACATTGTCTTGTTTCGTGTTGCGAACCCGGTTTAAGGTGGCCGGAGTACCGTTTCTGTATGGAGGCGGTTTAGACCCGTGCTGTAAATGCATTTATTGGGCTTAATTATTTCGGCTTAATTTAAATTGCATTCTCTGAAATAATTACCCTTATTCACGTTAGTCATTAGCTCGAATCGCACCCCAGCCATGCACGAAATTGGCTTTTAATATACCGTTTGAAAAGTAAATTTAATGATTTCGGTATCGTTTTTCGCGAGTTTTCGGTTTACACCATCTTTAATTGTCGTTTCATATCAACTAATTATGCGCAAAAAGTAAGATCCAACTTTTTTTCTTATCATAATCTCCGTATGAAAGAAAAAAAACTGACGCATTTTCCGAAGTTTGCGCTATGGAATTTCTGCAATAAACGAGCGTCGTTACGGATGGCCCCGAGTTCATTAATGTTTAAAATATATTATGCATCCATTAGAATAATCTTTTATCACCCCCTGAGTTGTTTTTTGGACAACAGATCTCACCCTAGCTGACTGTTGATTTTTTTTTTACTTTCTAAGTGTAAGGTTTTCTTCTAATGCGATTTAATGCAGGCACATTATCATGACTAATTAGTTTTTGTTATATCCCCAAGTTATCGGCGCTAATTGTTTCATTAAGGGCAATTAAAACTAGATGGGCAAAAGCCATTATCTTAATATTAAATATGTACACGTATACGCAATTTGATGAGGAAAGGAGTCGGAAGTATAAAAAAAAACAAATGCGTAAAATATAGCCACTGCAATAATGATAAAACAACGAAAGAATAAAATTGTGTGATGAGAAAGAAGCAGCAAATTAACTTCTGCTTTCTTTCGTTATAAACTATGCATCCATGCATCCCATTATTTGTTTAAAAAAGTTTCCAAAATATGTTGTGCTCCACCGGCGAGTGCTGTCTCCGTTTACGGTATTTTCAATTTCGCCAACTTAACATGACTAGTCGAAACAGATGGTGATGTTTTTCTCCAATGTTTTGCAACGAGTCCAGAAGAATGCGCTCCAATTACGTGTCTTGTAATGATTACAGTATGCGTGTGTCATACGCAATACTCCCTTCTTGAGACAAGTGACGTCATTCGCCGTTAGCGTGGCATGACGAGGCAGTTTGAGAGTCCCGACTCGGACGATATTGCGTAGAAATCTTGACCTTTCACCTAACCAAAACTCTCGTTTTAGGGTCAGCTGCACTAAAATTATGATGCCAAATGGATCGGGCACAATCCCACGCTGCGGAAATTATATTTTAATTCGAGAAGAATCGTTTTAATTTTCAATAGGAAATTTGCAGTTTGTGAATACATGTATTTACATCATCAGTTGTCAGTAGTTCATACCGATAACATTGTCCAAAAACATGAAAAAAAAAACGCGCGAAGCGCTTTGTGACATTACAATTGCATGTTTACTTCTAGGACACTGACTGCGTCCACGTGATCTCTGTCAATTGAAAACTTCAACTTTTCTAAATGTTGTTATTGCCAGAAGGGTTTTCCCCCATCGTAGTTGGCATCGTTGTCCTTTAACTCGTGGACGTAATCGGTCGCGTTATTGCGCCACACGGTTTTAACATACCATATTTTGTCGAAAGTTGACATATCGTAAACAGGCGCTAAGCATAAACAGCGTTCCATTACGTCAAGTGATAAAGCGTGTTGATTTTACGATCACCCCGTAACACAAATGACGGATGATTACGATAAACATATTAACCGTTGTTTTTTTTTTTTTTAAATTCCTTCGTTAATTTACTCCGAGTTAATTTTTTTAATCAACGGAGAATTTTAACTTTTACAAACGCAACTAGCCCGATGTGGATGAGTCGCACTAGGAAATCTTGAAGTTATAATCCGTAATGAAAATGTTTCTAAATCTTAGCATCACACCATCTTTATTTAAGCAAACTCGTATGTAACGGAAAAAAATTCGGTAAGTAAAGTAAGCAGGCGTTACAATGTCAGATGGTGAATTTCGCGCCGGAAGTTTAAGAAAACATCGGTCCGAGAATACGGTTAATCGTCGACAGTGGATGACCGATGACGCTAAACGTCCGAGCGGGTGCATGGGGTAAGAATTGAACGACTTACCTTCTAATCGAGGACTCCGATGAGGACGTTGACGTTGAAAAATTTCACTTTTCCGAATGTTTTCGCCACCCTCGCCAATACCGAACTAGTTTTGGCGTTTCGCACGCTGGCATACAAACTGTTCGGTTTTTTTTTCTGTCTGCCTTTCAAAGTCAGTGGCAGTGGGTCAGTCGGAGCGACCGAAAGAAGGAGAAACCTACTTTCTCGCAAACCGAACGGTCCGGTAACGGGACGGCACCTCTTCGGAGAAGATGAACGCTGGTTGCGACGATGATGTCACCTCGCGTGTCCGATCGTCAGAGCCATGGTTGCGTTTCGGAGCGATGGCCGATAGCCGATAGGCGACGGTAACGGGCGGAAGTTCGCGACCCTCTTTTAGGACTGCGGAGTTGGATAACGGGAAATTCGGTAATCGTTACCCCAGGGTGGTGCGAGCACGTGGCGGGTGAACGACTCGCACCCTGGCTAATAATCCAGTTCGGGTAGACGGACCGGTCAGTTGGCGACCGAACCGCGATGCCGTTCTTTAGGTCTTTCGCTTTCGCTTCAACTTTTAACAGAGTGGAAAAACCTCCACGAACGAGCGGCTCCGATAGCGAATAAACGCGGTGACATTGATACTTCTCACTTTCTCTCCCTCCTCCCCAGGCCTCCCCCTGACACTTTTTTTTTTCCTCCTCCGTCTGAAATGCGCGAGTCAATAACACGCGAGGTGATTACGCGTATATACGAGCTCACGCAGCATCCACGGTGACGGACAGCGCCATCCGACGGACGGAAGAGGCAACGCGGACGGATTCGGAAGATCATCTCGAAGCGCTGGATTGAAAACGGTGATGATGTCCAGCTTTTACGCCCTATTGGCTGCGTTCACGTTGGACTTGCTTTCCAGTCGCTTGCCACTGGAAAACCAACTACACGGTGAGGCATAAGTGTGTTAAATAGGCCCTATTGCAGATCGGAGGTGCAACGAGAATTTACGAACTTATGCCTCACCTTGAAATTGGTTTTCCGGTGGCAAGCGACTGGAAAACAAGTCCAACGCGTGAACGTAGCCATTCACGATGATTTTCCAAAGACGAAAGTGATGTCGCGATCATGCTTCATACGATTAGGTAGTTTTTTTAAGTTTTATTTTCCTCACGTACCCTATAACTCCGCGCAATGATCAAAACTATCAAAATATGGAATTGACGCTGGATAACCCCTACTGGGATACAGATTTTGTCGCGTTTTGTATTGTGTTTTGTTTTAACAGATTTATTTCCCCCTTGAAGAAACCCGAGACTTTATAACATTACATGTATATAAAATTTACAAAATCTTTATAGAATTTAGTAGTTTACTTTTACTTTTTATTTTAAAAATTATTTTTTGGCAGGAATCCAGAATTGAATGCGTGAAAATTAAGCGTCGTGTTTACTTCAGGGCGAAAATAAATCTTGAAGCTATTACGCAACAAAAAATATTAGTATTGCAAATATATGTTATAGATCTCCTTAACCGCGCATGCTCACGACTAAATTTGTTGCAACGTCCCAAGACCAGCTTATAACAATATGATGCGTTAACAATAATGATAACGAAATAGCTTAAAAAAATGCCAAGTCATACAGGTAACAACAAAATGAGGATAGTTTGGCCTATACTTGCATAGTTTTTGTTCAGTCTAGCAGGCCACATAACGTTAGCTCGCAGAAAACAAAACAAAACAAAAATACCGAAACAACAATTGTCTGTTTAGAATTTAGGATTTGCCAATCCCGAAAGAATTGCGCGACGTGTGTTTTTAAATTGGTTTCGAATAAATGATAGCTTTGTTGGAAAATATAACGGAGTTTAGGATACGGTATTTACAGCTGTAAAGTCGAAAAAAATCGAAAATCCAACAGGTATTAAATTGTTTATAGTCAAGAAAGCTTCAATTGGAATTGCGCGTAATCGAGGCCAACATTCGCTCGGGGTCATTCATAAATCATGTGCGTTGAAAAGGAGGGGAAGAACCTTTCAAAAATTAAATGACAGAATGGCATTTGTGCCCTTCCCTCGCACTAAAAAATGTATACACTACTGAATTATAGCCGAAAAGATTTTGTCTAATTCCGTGAGATCACATCCGATGTGCTAATTATCGGATGCATCGTGCACCAACTGCCATCATGAGTGCATATTCCGTTTATTTATCAAATGCATTCCTAGTTCTTACTGCAGTTGCACATATTTTTGAAAGATGTAGGTTAGCACGTACATGTATATGCGAAGAAAAAACGAATTACTTATATATTTAGTAAAAATGGACATGAACCACTTTCAAGAAACCAGAGACGCTTTCATACATATATCTATAAAAAAAGATGCAATTGAAGTGGACGTGTTAAGTTACGAGTGCGTGTACAACGTATAAGTATGAAAACGTCAAACACGATGAAACCTGTCATATCTTATTGGAATATTCGCTCAATTTTTATACTTTACCTAAAAATGAATCAACTTTGTACCATAACGATATAGAATTCTGCCAAAGTTCTTACGCGTTATCGCAGTTTGCCCAATTCTAAGGGGTTTTAAACGTGACTCACGCGAAAGGGGAGGAATGATCGAATCCGCAACCGGTTGCGTAACGTCGTTTATGAACGACCCCCGCGTGAATCGATTTGACAGCAGTGCGCGTGTACGTGTAACCCGATTGATACGAAATGCTCGTTATTTATGAGTTGTGAAATTGGAAACAACGTGGCAAAGGGGATTGTCCTGTTGTTCAACCTATCCTAGACGTTGAATGCCCCTTTAGACTTTCACTTTTTTTTTCAATCTTTTCTTCGTCAGGCAAACTCACTCGAACTAACCACGTTAAAAAAAAAAAAAAAAAACGAAATAAAAAAAAAATCCCAGAGAATGTTCAGCACTGCCCCATGAAAAAATTACGTAAGAAGACGATTCTTATTGGTTGAGAAACTTTTCGTCCCGTCACGAAAGAAAACAACAACAAACTCAATTGTTGGGGTACTCGTTCAGACGAAGTTTTTTATTTGTGGTTTTAATGGATGCCGTTAGATTTAGTCTTCCCACCCTCCGATGAATAACGGCGTGCAGCAGGTGGAATTTCAGTTACGTAACCGATCTGGGAGTTGAGGTAGAATTAGAGGATTTTCGAGAGGACATGGACGAAGCTAGCGCCCAATTTCGAATCGGACGTTGAAAATACAGCGATGGGAAATGCGAAACGAGAATGCCGATGAGCATGAATGCATAGCCGAACACAATAATTTGGCCAAGGGCAAACTGGTTAGGAATTAAGAAAGGGAAATTAGGACAAAATGGCGGAATGCGAGTCAAGTATACTTCTGTTTTTATTATTTCCAAGGGTATCTTCCCAAGGGGGAAAAAGCAAACGTCACTATAGGAAATCGGAAACTGCGACTAATGTCGACGTACGTGCAAATTATGGACTTCGGCTAACTCTGCGACGTTTTCTTATGGCCTATTCACATCGACCCAATCCGTACCGTAAATACGTCACGTGCGTTACGGAACTTTATAGCGTGACGTCACGTCACACGAAGAAATACGCGTACGGGTTTTGTATTTACTTCCCCCAAAATAACGATTAAATTTGAACGGACGGGAAAAGTTGGATCAACTTCAACTGGTACGAAAGCGGTTGTGAGTGTCGTATTAACGTCACTTAGCCCCGCCTACTGTTATTTGCGCATGCGCGGTCACGAACGTGATGTAATTACGGTACGGATTTGGTCGATGTGAATAGGGCATTATAGATATGGCGTCTATAGCGCTGGGTTGCGGCGATCTAGCTGATAATTGAGCCTGGCCAGATCCAAGTCAATTTATTTTTAGACACCCTGTAAGGAATTAAAAGTAGCTAGTACTCGGATGAACGTGTAATATATAAAAATATAACAGCAGTTGGCTGTTATCGAGCGCGATAGGTTAATTAATTTTCTCGTAAATTACTTTCCCAGCATAATTTGAATACATGTAATACGAAAATGAGAGTTTGGCAGACATCCTGTCTGGATCTTATCGTTGGCCTCAGTAGCCTGTCGGAGATCGTGACACCAGTTAAGCAATGGCCCGAACGGTCGTTGAAGAGCATCCTGCCTGCACTAGGCAACCTCATGTACCGCTCGTTATGTCACCGAGTAAATTGGTCGTATTAATGGTAGAATTTATGAAGGGAATGTTTAAATTCGAATATTACGGCCCGTGTATAAAAACTTCGATAACTGTAGAAAAAGTTGATCGTGTGCAGATCGGTAACGCGTCCATCGTTAATCGTGTTTGTAATTTTCTCAGTTCAGCCACTTGTTTGCTCGTTGTTAACGAGTTGTTGAATCGACGAAGCCGCGTAATTCATAACTCAGTCTAATAATAACGGCCCGGTTCAACGGACCTGGCACAGGCCGTTTCGGTAACGATGGCCAATGTGAACAACCCAAACTGGAATACCGATTAATGAGCCAATGCTTGCTGTTTTTATCGTTATTTGTCGCGCATATTGCGCCTAAAGCTATGCGCAGAGTGGCACATACTGCTGCTTGTTACATTATGTTATCGCTGTCGTATGCACGCGCGACGAAGCTCGTGCACTCTATTGAGATTAAAATGGTCCGTCCCTATATTTATAGATGTAAAAATTTAAAAAAAAATGTCGATTGAAATTAACAGTATACGTTGTTGACGTTTTTATCACGTTTCAAAGTTGGGTTTCTCTGAAAGAAATCCATTTTCATGTTTGGACTAAAAGTCTGAAAAAAGTTTGTTTCGTTGGATAACGAATGGAAATGTCCATTTTATCAAATGGACATTTCCATTCTTTGAATGAAACGCGGTTTTTTAAGTCTGGTTTTGTCATTGGCATTGGCAGCCTTAGGCGTTGTTCAAAAATTCACAGCAATCCGCATTATGTACAAGTATAGTGCATGTAGCCCAACATTTTGATATAATTAATAACGTATCGGTGTCGGCCAAAATGCGCCAATCCATGTAGGAGTAAAAGGAAAAATATTGAACTAATTGAGATTACTTATTTTTTGACGTTTTGTGTATTTCAACGTTAATTTCATTGGCGTGTGCTCTCAATCCTTAAAAAAATCATTCCCACAGAATGAACCGATGATTTCCCAGTAGCCCAGAGAGAAATCGGCACTTGCTGACGAATGTAAGGGTGAGCAATCTCCCATATTACACCGACTTTGATAATCGCCTGTGAAAGTTCAACCCATTTCAAACTGCAGTGGCGCCCCAATCACTGACGTACTTCAGTTATCATAATTTGCGAAGAAAGATAAATTATAAGCGCGAATGTCAAGGAACCTATAAGTATACTACAGTTATAACGTACAAGTCCAGAGTTGATTATTGCACGTGCGTTTCACTCGATCGTTTCTTTTGTGGTTTTTTGGTTCTGCGCAAAGAAAGGGAAAAAATCGTAGAAAACGAGAGTGGACGTGACCTTGACGTGTTGCGACTAGCGGTAAAAGGGAAATAGAAGTCAACCAACTCGACTGGTTTTTGAAAATGTAGAGAAACTACAGAGGGCGCTGACACCAGACTGCCGTTCATATGTGGGCCATTCACATTGACACGCGCAAAAAAAAATGATAATAATAAAAATGGTTGAAATGTGCCCGTCTGTCCGTTCAACTCCCCTGCCCCCCTCCCTCGTCTCCAAGCCACCTCCTTGTAGAGTCAGCGAGTGGACAGAAGCGCTGACTCGGGGCTGCATGGGTTCAGTGCCCACTGTTCAACCCACCGTGGTACAATACCGTACGGTCATCATTATGATGGTGCTGGTAATGATGATGCATGCGTCACACGACGCTGGAGGAAGGACTTGTCGATGAGGAAAATGATTCTAAAAAGACCGGATTTGGAAGCTTTTATTATGCTGTTGCTTTTCCAGAATCCATCAGCTCTGCAGGACGACTGATTTGATGAGATTTAGCGTGATGGGACTTCCACTCGTGGCATATCAATTGCTGGAAAAAAGCGTCATTTTAGTCCAACGGAAGGTGTGATCGTTAAACCAGAACTCTTCTTCTCTTTGTACTTCTATATGAGAAATATTACAGGAGCCAACTGCCCATGCGCATTCGCAGAAATGGCACATCGTGTTCCAGCATTTCCTAATACCCGACAATGCGAAGATGAGTTGGTCCCACTGTTTTGCCAATGAAAATCCAGTAACCAGTCTTTTTTAAAATTTAACTTTCAATGGATTATTTTGACTGATTTTATAGGTGGAGGCACTGATGAAATACTTGATCTACAGTAAGAGGGAGACAATAAGTGAAATCTGTAAATACATGTATAAAAGGCAAAACGAGTCCATTTTGTTTGTGGCTGGGTTTGTTTGATTGATTGTTCCACAGTTTCACCGAGCAAGGTGGCTTAGAGGTTAGCATCCTCGTCTTGTGTTTGGTAGACCAAGGTTCGATTCCCGGGTCGGCTATCCTCGATTGTGGTTTTTCATGATTTCCCACAATTCCTCCAGGCGAATGCTGAGATAGTTCCTGTATTAAATCGGCCATGACCGTCTTTGTGATGTTGGAGTCCATCATGACCAGACTGCTTAGTCTAACATAATTTGTATAATGATCCCTCCTGCCAAATGGTAATATGTACTGACTGCAGGTTAAGGAATTGAATTGTTCCTTCGTTGTGGGGCCATTCGAAAAGGACGTTTTCATCTGGCGCCTAGGGGTATTTCAGAAATTTGCAAAAAAAAAAATATTTTCAAAAATTTGCGAATTTATTTTTAGAAATTTGCGAAAAAAAATTTGTTCAGTAACTTGCGACATTTTTTTTTTTCAGAAATTTTGGAAAAAAATTTGTTTAGAAATTTGCGATTTTTTTTTCAGAAATTTGCGAATTTTCTTTGCAAGAGCTCTGTGATCTAACCACGCATAAGCATTCATTTTGGATTTTGCAAAAATTCAAACGCTTAATTCCCTGATTTTTTCAAAATCAAGTCATTGGGTGGGAGCACAGTGAAACTTATTAAGTACGAAAATTACCTCAACTTTCTACTATTTGTCCGCTGCAATTTTTGCACTTGTCCTGCACAAAGTGAACCCTGATATCTGCGTGATGATCAGTGTGCTTGGTGGCGCCACGGCATGCGTTGTGTACAGTCAAATATGCTGCGTTAAACCTTGCACTGTAGTTGCGCATGCGCGTTAGCATCTCATGATGAGTGAAGGACACGTTATTACGGTACATAGGCGGCATTAAATCGATAGATCCACTTTTGCCCAATAGTGCTCCATGTGCCACCCTGTGTCTTGCAAGAATGCTTCCCGCTTTTCGAAGAAGAATATTCCAAACATTCTTCTAAATTTATGAGCGTTCAGCCTGGCTCGGCTAATGTGTCACTTGGAGCAACCTCATTTAAACGCATTACCAATTGTTTGCCCGCTGGGTGGCGCTAGTGGTCGGTAAGTAACTTTCGTACTTTAAAAGTTTTACTGTGCTCCCACCCTATGTACTGACGTATTTAAGAGTAAAGTCAATTATGAAATACAGTATCAGAACTGAATTACAGTAATTAGATTTTTATGAAACAAAAAAAAAAAACAATGTGCACATAAAGTCGTTCCCTCATAAATATTGCAAGTTTCCACATACATGTTCATGCATAACAATATTTCAATCAGATACTCTACATGTAATGTATAATATAGCAAGAATTGAAAATGTTTGGCGTGGTTAATCGCATTATTAATGTAAATCTCTAAATTAGAAATAAAATGCTAACACCAGAATCTGTTTATAAAGTTAAACCGATCAAACCGATCCTATTTTATTTCTTACAAACGAGCTATACTTTCAAATAAAACAAGATTAAATTTTCTTGGCTCCCTAAGGCACGCTCCCATAATTCCATTCATTATTTTTTAAGGTACCTTATACATTTTCTTGGCCTTGTATTGCAGCTTGTCCTCAAAATTGTTTCGAAAAGAGAATATATTAAAATTAATTTCAAATTGGGTTCTTATCAAGATGAGAGAACCAATCTTCGTTTGAAAAATTAATACGAAGGTATCTTAGAGGGATTCGTCAGCAACGCTAATCCAAAAAAAATGTAAAAAGAGTATTAGGGGTTTCTTATTTCAATAATGGATTGTTATATACACTGTAAATAGCCTTAATGATGAAAAATTGCAGGGCCCAGCGAATACAGCGCCATTTTCTTGATTAGAAAACCCAGAAATGAGTCTTCGGAGAATTTTTATAGGCAATGGTGGATCAAGCGGATATACGTCTCAACATCATTTGTTTCATAAAAAACTATGCCAACCACAATGTTAATGTAAAACCCTCCTTCTTTAAAGCAAAAAAGACTACACTGTATACGTGTTAAAAAATAGGAATAATAAAAAAGATCCCTGTTAACTTGTCACGTACTGTAGGTTTCAACAAAAAATATTATTCTGAGTATCTCATAACTAACAATATTACATTACTTGTAAGAAAGTGTAAACATATGCTTATAAGATGACATTCAACATTAGCATAGCAACCACAAAGGAAGGATGACAGAATTCTAGCCTAAATAAATTTCACAATATAGCAATTGCGGACAAATTCGCAACATTGTCGAGAATTCCCACCACTACCAAAAATTCGAAAAAACAGCCTTAGGGCTCGCGGTTATTGGTACTTTTAATTCTTACTTTTAATTTTTTTGACCGCCAGCGCCAACCAGCGGGCAAACCATCGGTAATTTAAATGCATTACTAATATTTTCCCGCTGGTTGGCGCTAGTGGTCAAAAAATTAGAAGTAGGAATTAAAAGTACCAATAACCGCGTACCCTTAGAGTGCGCATTCGTTGGTACTTAGAAGTAAGATTGTTAATTTTTTTGACCACTAGCGCCAACCAGCGGGCAAACATTAATAATGCATTTAAATTACTGATGGTTTGCCCGCTGGTTG
>JAQGBX010005893.1:0-13120 GCA_034698745.1 Megaphyllum sjaelandicum
CCCTGACCACTCACAAATTTCCCTGACATTTCCCTGACTTCCCTGACCACAATTTTTTTCCCTGACTTTTCCCTGACCTGTGGCCACCCTGTCCATGCAGCTAGGTTGTGGGGCAACCCTTTTCAAAAGGTCTTAAATCTGCAAAATAATTACTTTAACTGGTAGGAACCCACCGTGTCCTGGTGGAATCTGCAGGGAGTTAGGACCCATCATGCCCGTGTCCTTAACTTTCAATTCGTCCCGTTTTTTGCCCTGTTTGCGTTCTTTCGCTCGCCGATTTTGGAACCAAATTTTGACCTGAAAAATTTGAAAAAATGATGAGAAAAACTTAATAGAAAACAAAATTCTATAAAATTGAAGTTTGTGTGAAAATATACTTACTTGTCTTTCTGACAGTCCTAACATCTGGGCTAATTCAGCCTTCCGTCGTATAGTGATGTAACGACTGAAGTGAAATTCTTTCTCCAGTTCCAGCCTCTGGTTGTCACTGTAAACCACGCGATATTTATCCTTCGTTCTCGTTTTCCCTGAAAAATACGACAAAAATGAAACTTCGTTAAAGCAAACGTTTCGAATCTACATGAACTTCATTCGCTAAAATCCATTCAAATTAAAAAAATTGAAAAAGCTTCATTTCTCGCTTCAATTTTCCATTCGCGACTATTGCACGTACGTGCTAAAAAAGTGAAGCCGGCCGAAATGGTCAGTTTGAAACTGAATTACAGTATGCTCCTTTAATATTTTAAAAGTCAATTATATATGAACTGGCTGTGTTCTGAAAATGTATACAATGAAGTTCTGAAAATCTCATCTTAAAACAAATTTCACTAATCTAAATGTAAACTTCAGTTATTAATGTTTCCAAAATCAATTTTTCGAAAACGACAATTCTGAGCTAACGAAACCTATTCCAATAATGGCAAGTATTCTCGAAAACGATTTTAAAATGATTTTCCATCCGCTAAAAAACTAAAACGATTTTAAAAATGATTTTCCATCCGATAAAACGATTTTAAAATGATTTTCCCTCCGCTTAAACGATTTTTAAAATTATTTTCCATCCTCTATAACGATTTTAAAATTATTTTCCATCCGCTATAACGATTTTAAAATGATTTTCCATCCCCTAAAACGATTTTAAAATGATTTTCCATCCGCTAAAACGATTTTAAAATGATTTTCCATCCGCTAAAACGATTTTAAAATGATTTTCCATCCGCTAAAACGATTTGAAAATGATTTTCCATCCGCTAAAACGATTTTAAAATGATTTTCCATCCTTCCCTAAAACGATTTTAAAATGATTTTCCATCCTTCCCTAAAACGATTTTAAAATGATTTTCCATCCGTTAACATGAATTCAAAACGATTTACCATCCGTTATAATAAATTTAAAAAGATTTTCCATCCATTATAATGAATTTAAAAAGATTTTCCATCCATTATAATGAATTTAAAAAGATTTTTCATCCATTATAATGAATTTAAAAAGATTTTTCATCCATTATAATGAATTTAAAAAGATTTTCCATCCATTATAATGAATTTAAAACGACTTCCCATCCATTATAATGAATTTAAAACGACTTCCCATCCAATAAAAATTATTGAATTATTTCCATTCAGGAAAATCATTTAAAAAATGTTCTATTCAGAAAAACGCATTTTAGAAAAAGGCTTCACTCTTCGCTTTAATTCCCCATTCACTTCTACTGAACATCCATACTGAAAAAGTGAAGCCCCCAGTTTTCTAGCGTATTAATGCACGTAGTAAAGATGGCGTCAGAGAGGAAATTCTAAAATTTACGGTCGAGGTAATAAAGGTTCAAATTACATGAATTGGTACGCGATATTATCTCCAGATAAGCATCTATAAGTCATCCGTGACGGGATGCTGCAGCTTTTTCTAAAAATATGATTATAATTGGTGACAAATCGGGACGATAAGCGGGTTTAAAATATTGGAGAGATAGCTGACGAGGCGTGTGATTTCACATACATTTTAAGCAAATTTGACAGAAGGGCGAGAGATAATAGAAGGCTTAAAATAAACCGATGGCGTCATCCTTTTTTTACTCAATGATACCAGTGATAAGTGCATGACTTTACCAAAAATAAATGCTGCAATTTCATTCAACAGAAGTCTGATTCATTTTCTGATCATTTTCCTCTCTAGTTTCATTAGAAAAGTACTATATAAAATTTACTTGCATGTATACAAATGTTTATTTCAGAAAAATCTATTACGAGATACACTTATCATGAATGAAACGTTTTTTAAAATGTTTAATTCTGAATGGAAAATACTTTCAAAATATAAAATTTCTGAATCAGAAGAACTTTCCATTCAGAAAAGTACACCAAAAAAGAACAACATTTCAAAAAAAATATTTAAAAAGCCTTTTCCATTAAGAAAATATGTACATGCATACATGTAAAATGAAAATTTAATTTAATTTTGATCTTTAAAATACCTTCCATTCTCAAATATGTATCTTAAAATATTTCCATTGAGGAAAATTGCACACTTTCATTCAGGAAAATTTGATCTTAAAATATTTTCACTCATAAAAAATATTTCATAAAATATTATCCATGGATTCATAAAAATGTACCTTAAAATACCTTTCCCGCATTGATGTAAATATATCATAAAATATGTTTTTAAGCTTTCATAAAAACATTATCTTAATTTACATTTATTTTCATTCAGGAAAATGTAACTTAAATTTTAGTCCATTCATAAAACAAAATATTTGCTATAAGGGAAAATATTCCCCAAGTATCATTAACTTGTATATTTCTCAACAAAATATACAGTAAAACCTGTTGAGTGTGACCACCAAAAAAAAATGCTATGTTGGTCACAGTTCATAAACAATGCCTGAATTAAATTAAAATAATGAACATGTACAATGCACTTATACATGTGGAATACACGTAGTAAAAAAACCACAAAACCAAAAAAGTACAGAATCATCATGTCCAAGGGTAAAAAGCAAGATGTAACGTGACTCATCCGTTATCTGGTCACTTTTTTAAGGTACATTGGCAATTTTAAAATTGCAAAAAAGACAACACACACTGGTCACTGTACACAATAGACAGGTGTCACCGGTCACTATACAGAAAATATTTATGAAGGAAATGCACACTATAGAAGAAAAAAACAATCCACTAAAATTCAAGTGGTCAACATAAACAGGTGGTCACTTTTCCAGGTTTTACATATCGTTAAAAAAAAAATATCGTTATCTGCAAACACAAGTTAACGACACATTCCATTCAGAAAAAGGGTTTGTGAAATAAATCTCATTCACAAAAACTGATTTAAAAAACAGTATATCTCATTGGGCTCAATCTATACATTTATTTTAAATGAACAATATTTGTTTAAATGTATACAAACAATGTACAATGTATACTGAAACAAAGAGTTCCCAAGCACAGTATACTTTTCTACTTTCTCAGCGCCATCTATGATGCATTTTTGGTAACTTTAAAAACAAAATGGCCACAAAATATGGGGCAGAAAAAATAGGAACACAAAATAGACCCGAGCAAATCAATTTTTAGGCCAAAAATGTCCAAGGTGAACGACCATAAATCAAATCAGTGACTCCGGGTCGAAATCGTCCATAAAATACAGGGGTCGTTCATTTAACTTCCGAACAAAAGCATATATTGATAGTAGCAGCTAGTAGAGGGGTCTTATCAAAAATCGGTTCATTTGAAAGGACCTTTGTGAATGCCGAAAAACTGATAAAGTTTGACACATTGAAAACAACAAAAAAGCGCCTTGTTTATATTTACCCTTCAATATTTGGTCGATAAGAGAATTGAAAAGGAAACGCTGATAAGTCAAAATTGCGCAAAAAAAAAAAATGCAATGGGAGGAATTTGGAAATTTTGCAGGAAAACTAACGAAAATTAGCAGAATTTTTATCGGATGATGTCGAGGGCAGGGGTGGGACCTTCACTCGAAAGGTGGAGGACGATGATAAGGAGGAAAAAAAAGTGACGAAATTGGGGAAGAATGTGCTCCCCACAACGACAGTAGCGCAATAATAGCTATCCTAAAAATGGAAATGTCACAACATTTTTCAAACACAATCCTGCTCTAAACAATGCTTTTGCGAGGATCATTTTTGCCCCTCAACGTAGAAATGTACTTTGGGTAGTACGCGTAGGGTTTAAAATTTCGTAAATACAGTAAAACCTGTTAAAAGTGACCACCAAAAAAAATGCAATGTTGATCACTGTACTTAGGTGGCACTATACAAAGATTAATGCCTGGATTCAGTTAAAATAATGAACATGTACACTGCATTTGTACACGTAGACTGTAATACACGTAGTAAAACACCACAAAACCAAAAAAGTACAAAATCATCATGTCCAAGAATTAAAGCAAGATGTAACGTGACTCATCTGTTATCTGGTTACTTTTTAAGGTCACTGTACACAATAGACAGGTGGTCAATGGTCACTATACAGAGAATTTTTATGCAGGAAATGTACACTAGAGGAAAAAAAAGCTCTAAAAAGTGGTCAACATAAACAGGTGGTCATCATTCAATGGTGGTCACTTTGCCATGCAGGTTTTACTTACAGTATATCAGTTTATTTTTTTTTTAAAAAAATATACTAAAGTATTAAAATATATAAAGTGGAATGGAAAGATGAAATTTCGATATGGAGTCCTTTTTTCCCCAACAAAATTTAAACGTTTATCATTCTAAAGTATGTATATTTGATAGGGGTACTCAGACAGAAACTTTACTAAGAACACTTTTGGCAGTCGTGAAGTCACGCGATGGAAAAGGTTGGAAAAGGTTGAAAATTTTGCAAATTTGTGCTGGAAAATGTTAAAAATTTGTGCTGGAAAAGGTGGACATTTTTGCAAATTTGTACTGGGAAAAGTTTTTAAAAGTTTGTAAATGGTCCCCGATCTAAGCCCTGATTATGACAACATTAATGCGTTGAATTTTCCTTGACTTTTTCAAAATAAATTCTTCCATGACTTTTCCAGGTCTGGGGGACAGCTGAGTTCACGACTATATACCAAAATAGCTTTTCGTAAGGCTTCTGTTTGAGTACCCCTATCCGTTTTGGTTTTCTTTTAACTTAAATCGCTGAAATTCATACGTTAAAGTCTCAGAGACAGGCTACCTATTCCGCCATCTTGAGAATGGCCGGCCATTTAATGCGATTTTTATGGCTGTTAAACTCGCGGTTTTTGCGTTATTTTCCGAGAATCTTCAGTGAAGAAAGCGATGTAAGACACCGATTTCTTGCCCCTAAGCGCCGTTCGTGTAGGACGAGTCGTAAAATTTTATGTTTCAAGTTTCGTGAAATTAAGAGCACTTAAAAGGCGAATCTCTCGCACCTCGAATTAACTTAATGACAAGAATTTTTCCCACAATGCAACGCTCCCGGGGGTCTTTCAAAAAGCAATCGTGAACATGTAAAACCGTACAATTATATTTTGGCGTTTTTAAGACAAGGATATACGCAGAATGGCACATTTTATTTATCGAACAACTAGAGATACCGAACCAAAAATTGAAGTAATTTTAAGTAGTTTTAAGGCCGGTATCCACTAACGAAACAATGTTGCGAAACACATAAAAGTTGCAGCCAAAAAATTTCGTGCAACATTTTACATGAAACTGTTTCATTTTAGCAAAATGACCCCTCCAATACATGTGATCCATGGTGATCACACCGCTAAAATAAATTTTGAACTGGAATGAACGAAAAAGTTTACTAACTGTGTCCTCCATCTTTGTTTCGTTGTACTGTTTCGCAAGTGGATACACAAATGTTTCCGAAACACGAAACATTTTTTTATGAAACTTTGTTGCGAAACTGTTACGTAAGTGGATACCCACCTTTAGATATAGCTCCGACTTGTTTCTAATGCTGAAACAAATCAAAAAGCAAATTGAATTCCAAAGCCAAACGAAACAAAACCAAAAATTCCAACCGAAGCATTGAACAAAACTAAAACTTTGCAACCAAAACATGGAACCAAATCCAAAACAATTAACCCCAAACCAAAACGTGGAATCTAAACCAAAATATCGAACCAAAATCCAAAACATCGAACTCAAGCCAAAACGTGGAATCGAAACCAAAACATCGAACCAATTCCAAAAGAATTAACGAAAGAAATCCAAAAGCATGTAACTTAAGCCAAAACGTGGAATCCAAACCAAAACGTGTAACCCAAACCAAAACATGGAATCGAACTCAAAACGTGGAACCCAAACCAAAACATGGAATCGAACTAAAAACCTGGAACCTAAACCAAAACATGGAATCGAACTCAAAACGTATACGTGGAACCAAACCAAAACCTGCATGGAACCGAACTTAAAAACGTGGAATCGAAACCAAAACATCGAAACAAATCCAAAAGATTTAACGAACCGAAGCTTGTAACTGAAGCCAACATGTGGAACCCAGAACAAAACGTGGAATTAAGTCCAAAACATGGAACCAAATCCAAAACTTGCATGGGACCAAAACCAAAACGTTCAAATTCGTATACTGTGAATTGGACTTCCAAATTAAGGCCGTAACTTCGCCGCGCCACCAAGCGTGTGGAAACGATAATTACATATGGGTAATGAGTGGGCGTCCCCATGCAGCGCCACCTGGAGGGGTTGGCGGTGTGACCATATGGGTCTAATATTCCCGGAAAAAAAAAAGATAAGAACTAATAATCCGTCGATAATATTCAAACTGCAGTTTTTAAAGTTGACATAACACGTGTTTTCGAAGCCGCCATTTTGAAGTTTGTGTGTACTTTAGGGGGACGTAAAAAGGAAGCCGCTCCGAGAAGAGATCAAGGCCCTTATCAGAGCGGGTGTCAAAAATTAATCAAATATACATTTTCATCTACAACTAGGAGCAACGCTGTTCTTGTGTATTTTTAAAATCAAACATCGAAAACGTGGTTCAAACACGACTTCCGATAAACGCTCCCGAAATACACGCTCAATCCTCAAAAAGATCCGAAAATATGATAAAAAAACACTCCGAGATTAGATTCGTGTTACAAATTTAAGTCGAATTAGCCACGCTTCGACGATAACTTAAGCGGATCGAACGAGTGCCAGCTCGTTATGACGAATTTAGAATAGCATGTACGGCGAAAGCCGCTTAATCCGATCAGCCCCGGTTTATTCGATCAAGGCGGAATGGGTTCTTATGTGGGGGAATTAAGAGAAATCGCCTAATTCGATCATTTATTCGTTTGTCTGTCTGACTCGATAATACGAACTAAATTACAAGCGAGATTGCTAAAGTACGACTCGTAAAAGCTTTTGCCTGAGTTCCGATGTTAGTTAACGTCCAGGCAACCATATACGAGTATATAGGGGTCACCCATTTTTTTCGGATATTTGTTTTAATTAATCAAACTTTAATTTCGAAGATTTAATCGGGACATTTGTTTTTGAAGATTTAATCGGGCATTATTTTTTTGGAAGATTTAATCGGACGTTTATTTGAAGATTTAATCGGGACATTTGTTTTTTGAAGATTTAACCGGACATTTGTTTTTTTTTAAATTTAATAGGGACAATTTTTTGTGAAAGATTTGAAAAACAAATTTAATCGGGACATTTGAAGATTTAATCGTGACATTTTTTAGAAGATTTAATCGGGGCAGTTTTTTAAAGATTTAATCGGGACATTTATTTGAAGATTTAATCGGGACATTTATTTGAAGATTTAATCGGGACATTTTTTAAGATTTAAACGGACATTTATTTGAAGATTTAACCGGACATTTATTTGAAGATTTAAACGGGACATTTATTTGAAGATTTAATCGGGACATTTATTTGAAGAATTAATCGGGACATTTAATTGAAGAATTAATCGGGACATTTATTTGAAGATTTAATCGGGACATTTTTTTAAAGATTTAAACGGACATGTTTTAGGAAGGTTTAATCGGGCCAGTTTTTTGAAGATTTAATCGGGACATTTATTTAAAGATTTAAACGGACATGTTTTAGGAAGGTTTAATCGGGCCAGTTTTTTGGAAAATTTAATCGGGACATTTGGTTTTAGCTTTTTAAGATTTAATCGAGGCATTTGTTTTTGGTTTATAAAAAGATTCAATCGAAATTACTTTGAACATTTAAGCTGATATTTTTTAAACAATTAATCGGGACAACATTGACCATTTAAATCAGACATTGTTTTTTGTGTTGAAAACGTCCGAATATCGGACATTTTTAGAAGATTTAATCGGACATCCAGAACTCTACAACTACTCCCCTTAAGACTTAAAGTCTCCCCTTAATTCTCTCCTTACGACAGGAAAATTGGTGGAAATTCAAGTAAAAAGAAATGACAAATGTGCTCCAAGATGGCGGCCATGAATCGACAGTTACTCAAATAAGACTAAATTCACGAAACGTATACACGCAGTATAGGTCATGTGAGGAACCAACAAATGTACTTTATTTTATATCGTGAGGGTGGTTGAGGGGGAGGAAGGGGAGGGGGAGGAAATAAAAAAAGATACCCTAATAAATAAATATGAAATAAAAAACTATTCCGTCTCCCTTTTTATTGATCATTTTGATTTAAAAATCGTTTAGTAAACATTTCTAACTGGAGTATAAATAGAAAATATAAATAATTGACATTTGGATGCTCGTCAGCGTTATTTGTCGCCTAAATTGATTAATCAAATGCCTATAAAATATTAGTTTTTTTTATTTATTTGTTCTGCCGTGAGTTTTTATAGAAAAACAAACTCATAAAGCAGGGGAGACCGGTTATTACGAAGCTGCTACCGTATATTAAAATATTAAATTATTAGACGAATGATACGGTGTTAGCTCTCCCATAACCCCCCACCCTCATAATAGGGGGGGGGGAGAAGGGGAACCTAGCCAAATATAAATAGAAAAATGGACGATGGCCATCATGTTTTATTAATAAGCGCCTGATGGACGCCATCTTTGTTTGCCTAGTGGGTGGAGTGGACGTTGATCACGTGATTGGACCAAATAAACTTGGCACAAAATAATGCACCAGATATGCACCGCACGAGTGGTGGACACACCATTGGTCAAACTCAAAATGCGTGACCAATCACGTGGGGTGATTTTTATATAGCAACTCGTGACCTATAAATGCCCGATCAAAAATAACGGCCTTTTATATTGATATTGGAATTTCATATTCCAACTGAATTCCCTGACTTTTACAGGGTTTTTTTTAACCCATATTTCCCTGACCAAATGACCAGTGACCAATGGCATAATCCACGATTTTGCAAAATATTCGCGGGACAATATTCAATAATATTGCAAAGTTTACCAATTACAATTTTGAAAAAAAAATTGTAAAAATTAACATATATAGGAAAATCTTTGAAAATTTACCATGATAAAATTGAATTTTTACAAATTTGCATTCGGAAAAAAATGTTGAAAAGTTCGCTGATGTGTACGTACTCTAAAAATTTGGAAAATTTGTGTTTGGAAATCTTGTCAAATTTTGCATTACGAAACGTTTTAAAATTTTTGAAATTTGTACTTGGAATCTATTCAAAATTTGGCCAAACTTGTAATACGAAACGTTTTAAAAAAATAAATAGAAATTTATCCTCGGAAACTGCATTGAAAATTTCGCAACTTCGTACTTGGAAAATTTTAAAATCAGAATGACCAATCACTTCTCATGCATAACATCTGATTATTTTAAATCAAGCTGATTGATAGTCTCTATATACCTGATCAATTTTGATTCACGACTGCATGTTGATCACGTCATTCGATGATCATAAATAGCCAGTTATCTTTAGCCTATATTATAAATAATAAATGACCATGCAGTCATTTCACCCCATTTTTAAAGTCACAATATCTGACCATTTTTTTAAAAAAATCACAACTCGTGATCAGCCAGACTCTGATCATTTAAAACTTCTCAACATTGATCATTGATCTTCGCAGATCAATCACCATTATTGTTGTGATCACTATTAATTCGTATAATTCACGTAAGATTTTTTTGTTCCAGGCCACCAACGAACGAGCATGTAGCATTTCGTGACCGGAAGTGAATGGACGGTATTAAACGTGCATAGAATTAGGAGGGTGTCACCTACCCCCTTCCGTGAGGAGCACGTCTAATCCCTTTGAACTGGACCTGGGGTGGCCTGGATCGGAAAAATACAGAAAAAAAGAAAACAAAATAAAACATGGACATTTCGTGAAATTGAGACATTAGAAACAACATTTAAAACAACGGTCAGTGGTCAGCGTGCGTCGACCAATGGACGAAAAATACGACGAAACAAGTAAAACATTAAACTATACATTTTTAAATTCAAATATACAGTACTTATTTTAAGTTTTCTTTCGAAATATAACCAAACAACAATAGCAGATGTAAAGAAAAATGAAAAATTTGAATAAATGATTCACCGCGCGGACTCCGTAGCTACATTTACGTCACGAAGCGCATGCGCATCCAAAATCGCGTGCAATTTATGAAGCTCACGTGATCGGTGACGTCGGTTGTTACGGAGTCCTCGTGATGATGCATTAGTTCATTTTTTTTCATATTTACATTTTCGTATATTGTACAAAATTACAGAAAGAATAACTGATATACGCGGTATATTTTTGAAATCTCACAAAATCATGAATTTATCACGGATTTTTTAAAAAAAAAAACGAAAACAAAAATATTATTTCCGATTTCCGGCTTAACTGAAATTTCTTTTAAAAAAATATACAGAATTAACGAAAACTATAGCCTGTATAACTCGAGTAACTTTTTCTCAAAATTATTCAGGAAAAAACAGGTTTTCTGAAATTTCTTTAATTAAAAATGCGACACTTTCAAGCATATATCAATAAATTTTGTAGGAACAAGTAGTAAAATTGCTTTTAAAAATGCGACAATTTCACAAAAATTTATAACTTTAGTTGGATTTCTAAAATTCAAACATGTATACATTCGTGGTATATATCATGTAATTTTCGATCAGGTGAAATGCAGTACGTTTCCCAGACAAATATACATGTATATGGCACTCATAAATCAAACTATTAATTGTTCTAAAGTACATATGAGCTAGCAGACATGTTTCAGGCATGCGTGCAGACGACATAAGGCCCAAACATCTGCGTTACCATGTCACGTTGTCACGCGAGGAAATGTGTCGTGTAAAAAACGTGTATCATAAATTGCTGATTTTACACGTGACGCAAATACCAAATGGTGTATTCATAGTGGTAAAGTAATTCGCAATTTACACGTTTTTTACATTTTAATTGCGTCAAAAGTGACACAACTGAAAAAATGTCAGAGATATGACTAGTTTTAATGAGGGGTAATATAAAGTGACATTATTTACTACATGATTATAGTCAGATGTGTCGTTTTTACTGAATAGCGAGCACATTTTCTTCCGACTTAGTACAGTTTTAAAAAAGAAATTAAAAGATTTTTAAGTTGTGTCACTTTTGAAAGCATAAGTGCTGATGCATGGTTTAGTAGATACGAAACTACCATAATTGATTTAATTGTTTTTAATCGGAATCTTTGTTTTATGTGAATAATTTACATATTTTTATTTTAGTATTATTTTATGTCAATATTTCAAATAACATTATTTTGTATTATTTTATGTCAATATTTTATATAATATTATTTTTCATTATTTTATGTCAATATTTTATATAATATTATTTTTTATTATTATTTTATGTCAATATTTCAAATAACATTATTTTTATTATTATTTTACGTCAATATTTTAAATAATATTATTTTTATTATAATTGTATGTCAATATTTTAAATATTTTTGTTATTTTGCCAATATCTTATCATTTTTATGTAATATTAATTGTTTCACGTTTTGTTTCAATTATTCGATATGACTTAAAACTATCTCGCCATAGCATTTACGAGTACCATCAGGGGTACTCAGACACGATTTACGAATCGTACATGTAGCCTATAGGCAGTCGTGAAGTAAGTCACGTGTGCGAAAAAGGAATGCATTCATTGGTTTAAAAATATCGATTTTGCACTCGTGATTACACGACTGTCAAAAGTGCTATTCGTAAAAATTTCTAACCGAGAAAATAAGCCAGGTCCTTTAGCAAGGACGGTCCTAAACACACGCATGGATGCAGCGCCCTCATGCAGACATTTAGGCGCAATTTCTAGTCACGCTCTATACAGGTATGTCGTGAGTCTGTCAATAAAAACAAGACCCAACTCAATCATTTCTAGGCCTGAAGAAAATCAAGGTTTCGTAAAAATGGGTCGTAAAAATGAGAGCATTTTTGCGCAGTAAAAATGTTCGTCTTATTTTACGGCTCAAATTGGCCACGGAATGAAAAAAGGCGCTTTTTTATGGATGACCCCTGACATTAATTCTGTGCTTTTTTTTTTTTTTTTTTGCACGATCGGTCAATTGGACCTCGTAATATTTTTCTACATCCAGGCAGCAGGGTTCCCCCCCAGAAATTTCATTTTCAACTTCCCTGAATTTTCTGGGTTTTAAAAAAAATTCCCTGACCAATGATAATGTCAAAAATTGACATTTTCCAAAATCGACGTATACATGTATATACTAAAATATTTTTTTTCTAAATTTACTAATGACATTTTTAAAATATAAATAATAGAAAAAGTAAAAAAAAATTATAAAACAAATACATGTAACATGCATGAATAAATTTTGAAAATCGGATACTTTTGTATTCGAAAAAATGTGGAAAGTTTGGCAGATTTATACTCTGGAAAACGTGAAGAAATTTGAGAATTTTGTACTCGGAAAACGTGGAAAATGTTGCAATTTCGTCCTCGGAAAACGTGGAAAAGTTTTGCAATTTCGTCTACGGAAAACGTGGAAAATTTTGCAATCAGTAAAATATTTTTATATATAATATTTTTCAGTCACGTTTAGTCAGACTTCCGATAATACGAACTTCGGGTTTAAAGTACAGTAAAACCTGTTAAGAGTGATCACCATAAAAAAATGCAATGTTGGCAACTGTACACAGATGGTCACTATACAAAGAATGCCCGAATTAAATTAAAATAATTTACATGTACACTGT
>JAQGBX010005894.1:0-13120 GCA_034698745.1 Megaphyllum sjaelandicum
CGCTTATGAGCAGTGTTCTGAGCATGCGCATAAGCGCGGTGACGTCATTATACGGTTACCGTATCTCTTACGGTACGCAAGCAAGATCTCCCTATTTCGGTAACGCCTTCAAGACGACTTTGCATTGACAGTCTGCGCATGCGGATAAGCGAAGTCACGTGACAATAGCGTTAGCATTTTTCAGAAAAAACGATATCCTAAAACTCTCGAACATTGATCATATAAAATTCTGATAATGACGTCATTAATTAAAATTCTGATGATGTGATTTTGAGGAACCTTTTGGGGAACCTTAAATTTCTGTTGATAATTACTGCCAGTTGTTTACATAAATAATTTCACGTATATTTTTTTTTACATGAAGTATTCCACATACTTTTTTTACATGTAGCCTACTCAAACTGAACTGTTTCACGTAATTTGACTAGATATCTTTACATAAATTGCTTACATCAGCTTATTTTTCTAGAAACAACTGGCAACGTTGTGGACGAGGCTTATTGTTCAAGTCTCGTAATACTTCTCATAATACGAACTACGGTTTAAACGAACCAACAAACAAGTGCTGTATAGTTCACTTTAACGAGGTTCCATTGTGTTGCGCCATCGTGATCCCCTGATCATTGAACTCATCGGCTCGATGGTTTCCTCGATGGTTGATGTCCTGTATATTCTAAACTTCTGATAATACGAATTACGGCTTAAACTAACCATCCGAGACTCGTTTAACGTTGGTTCCTCGCCATTACCATCGTGATCTGATCTGATCCAACCTGATGATTGAACTCATCAGCTCCATGGTTGGTTTCATGCCCAAAGCAGCCAATTTTGAACGCGAATGTTCGGTTTTAGGGCGCCTCTTGCGACTATCTAGGCCTTCTCGTAATAAATAGCGTATCTTCGAAAATGTGTTTATAAAAGATGAGTTGCATGGCCAGTGGCATTTATCATTATTATTCCGTATTAACCTCGGTGCCCCCCACTCCTCCATCTAAGAGTCTTCTTATTCCTCCCAATATTTCTTGGCGTCGATACGTGCGCCTATCCGCTTTGCGATCGTGAGGGGGGTGAAGGGGGGGGGGGCGTCGTTGCTCCCCTGCTGGAAATCTGCATGTTTTGATTAAACAGATAGTTTTGGGCCAATCGCGTCCTATTTTTTCTCCCTTGCACTCGCAGCGTATGAGTACACCTGGTATCGCGTATTGGCCTTTTTGGAAAATGAGAGAGGGTGGGTGTTGGGCTGATTCTTAGGTCGATTGCCCTTAGTTTCTCTCTTTTCGTTGCCTTCCAGATCACTCACCAGGGACGAATAAAACGGAATTTGAACGAGACTTGATTCAATCAAATAAGCTGCTGGTTTTCGCCTCCTTTTCTTCTTCTTTCTTCTTCTTCTTGGTCTACTTTCTTTCCCCGCATTTTGAGGTGGATTTCGACGCTTGTTCGATTCCCGATATACCTTTTGGTGCTTGTTGAAACGACTTTTGTCGAATGGTTCGAAAATGCCGCGCTTTTCAACACGAGTTGAATTACATGTATGGTAGACTTTAAAAGGCTAGGGAAGAAGCGGGGAAATTTATCCCTTTTTGTCTCTTTCCCTACTCGGAATAAAGTTATTGTTATTAAAAAAAACATTGCCAGGTTTTTATTCCTTAACTTACAAAGAACGTCTTACAAAATCGACAGTCTGGAAACCCAAAGAATCAAAACTGATCAATGTAGTTGTTTGAAATTTTACAATAATCTCACTTTCTCTGGGTATTCACTCCTAAACAAAAAAGAGGACATTGGCTGTAGCGCTAGAAGTCACCTCAAGCAAGGTACTGTGCCCCACCGCCAAGAACTGTTGACTTTTCTCTTTTGGACCCGGAGTGGAAAGGATCTGGAGCAAACTGCTGGCAAGGAGTGTTGTGGCGACCACATTGTTTGAGTTTAGCTCGCTGCTGAGGTCAATCAATATTGCGGATTATGCTGATTTGACATTTTAAGTTAATGCTTTCTCTGTAAATTGTCTGTAAACTGTACTACTTCAGGGTAGTTGTCAGAGGTCTAATACCCATTCTATCCCTTTCCCTACTCGGAATAAAGTTATTATTATTATTATACCAAACCACACTGTGTTTCCGAAACTGTAAACTTGCATTCTATAGTTTCGGAAACCAAGTTTCAGTTTGTTTTCTTGTTGTTGACCCACCTTAAGGATTGTCTCGAGAATTTAGTTGAGATTAACTTAGGAATTGTGTTGCTAATTGGTTCAACTGTGCATGATTAGGCAAGCAGTTTAAAACTACGCCCATGGCCACTGGAGGAATCGTACATGTAGAGAAACTTCTTGTTGCTAATTGTCTCCACTTGTTGAACATAAAGATATTTACACAGGATGGTGTTTCCAGAAACATAAATTTATGTTTTGTCTCACGATTGTGTTTCAAGAACGGGGTTTGCCATCAAGGGTCATCCGGAACTTATTAGTAACCATTTTTATCTTATGACCTGGCTGATCATGTTGATGAATCACTACTAAGTGGTAATTTAACATTTGTAAATTTTCAGTGCGTTTAATTGAAAACTTCAATATAATATCAGAAAGCGCCATCTAGGAATCGATGCATGCAACAAGTGAAATTGAAAAAAGGATCGCTGGTAGAATATCTAAAAATGTGAATTTGCCAATTGTTAGTGATTTTCTTTTGTCCTTAAATTAAATTATGAAGACGTCATTGATAAAATGCTGCTCATGACGTCATTAATGAAAATTCTGATCATTACTTCATTACAATTACCTTCCAAAGATGACGACGTCATTCATTAAAATTCTAATGATGACGTCATTCATTACGACGGCATGCACTACAATTCTGATGATGACGTCATGCATTAAAATTCTGATGACGATGTCATTTACCATCCAGCCCCAGGCATAATATTGCGGGATAGCGCAGCTAAGCTCCGGTGTCTATGCACAAGTTCTTGCTCATGGACTTATATAGTTATGGAACGCCGTGCACGTTTCAGATTGATGGAACCCGACCGAGGCAAAAATTGACCGAAACATCCTAGTGTTCGCCGTTCTGAAACAGGATAAAAAAAATCTGATAAAACGGGGGATTTAGTGTATAGATCAAATAGGTTCATCGTCTAGTAAAATAGCATATTTCCCGCCGCGTGCATGGGGAATTTCGTCGTTGAATATGAAAATCAATTGGAAGGAGAAAAAAAAAAGGAGACTTGGGTATATATGCATGTAGAGGAAGTCTTACGCACGGAGCAGGGGGATGTATTAGGTGGGCGGAAACGGAAGTGAACTCGACGCCTCCCCCCGCGTCTATAAGAAGGCTTTTTTTACGACTGAAAAGTACTTTATATCCGAAGTCTTTCCAATTTCGTCATTACAACGACGACGTCGGGATCCGATCGACAAATCTAAAACGATTCATTCTCGACGATCAACTTGTCGCGGGATTCAATATCGCAGCCGCCTATTGATACCATAAATATACGCGCAATATCGCATTAGGCGACGCGAGGCGACAATGCAGGAAAAAAAAACGTCACAAGAAAGACGCGACTTCCTAGCGTCTTCTTCAGCTTCAACGACTTCACTTTGATCGAGCCCAATCGTGCTGCAGTTTTGATCTTCTGCCCCGGTTTAACCTGCAATTACGTGATTAACTGAACCCAAGTGCAGTTCTTTTAACGGACTGGCATTTCGCACCTTAGCTTCAGAAGTGACACAACTCAATTTTCTTTCCTCCATTTTTTAAATAGCTAATTCATGTTTTTGTGCATGGTAAAATTACATGTATGTGCATGAGGATATTGTCAATAAACCGAGACTACATCACTTACATAGGGTAAGTTGAGTTGTGTCGTTTTTACTGAATTTAGGAATTTTGTCCCCTTTATCGGGGCTGTCGTTTTCCATATTCGAAATTGGCGTTCGATTATTCCATATTGGCGTTTGGGCATATTCGATTGTTCCTGATTGGAGTTCGATTGTTTCTGATTGGAGTTCGATTATTTCTAATTTAAGTTCGATTATTTCTGATTAGAGTTCGATTATTTCTGATTGAAGTTCGATTATTTTTAATTAGCGTTCGATTGTTTCTGATTGGAGTTTGATTGTTCCTGATTGGCGTTCGATATTTTTGATTGGTGTTCGATTGTTTCTGGTTGGAATTCGATTATTTCTGATTGGAGTTCGATTATTTCTGATTAGAGTTCGATTATTTCAGGTTGGAGTTCGATTATTTCTGATTGGAATTCGATTATTTCTGATTGAATTTCGATTATTTCTGATTGGAGTTCGATTATTTCTGATTAGAGTTCGATTATGATTGGACTTTGATTATTTCAGGTTGGATTTCGATTATTTATGATTGGACTTCGATTATTTCTGATTGGAGTTCGATTATACCTGATTGGCGTTTGATTATTCTTGATTGGAGTTCGTTTATTCTTGATTGGACTTAGATTATTTCAGGTTGGATTTCGATTATTTGTGATTGGACTTCGATTATTTCTAATTGTAGTTCGATTGTTTCTGATTGAAGTTCGATTAATTTTAATTAGCGTTCGATTGTTTCTGATTGGAGTTTGATTGTTTCTGATTGAAATTCCATTATTTCTGATTGGAGTTCGATTATTTCTGATTGGAGTTCGATTGTTTCTGATTAGAGTTCGATTATTTCTGATTAGATTTCGATTATGATTGGACTTCGATTATTTCAGGTTGGATTTCGATTATTTATGATTGCACTTCGGTTATTTAAGGTTGGATTTCGATTATTTATGATTGGACTTCGATTATTTCAGGTTTTAATTTTGATTATTTATGATTTGATTTCGATTATTTCTGATAAGAGTTCGATTATTCTCGATTGGATTTCGGTTATTTCATATGGACATTCAATTGTTTCTGATTGACGTCCGGTTATTCCTGATTATAACGTCCGATTTTTATTTGTTAGAGTTTGATATATTTTGTCAGAATGGCATTCGATTACATATACATGTAATTGGTGTTCGATACTTCAGTACGAAATCCGATATTATTTCCGATTGACGTTCGATTTTTTCTTATTTCAGTTCTATTCCTTCCGATTATTATCCGATTTTTTTGTTATCTTTCTATAATTTCAGATTAAGAGTTCGATTATTTCATATTGGAGTTCGACTATCCTAGATTGGAGTTCGATTATTTCTGATTAATGTCCGATTATTTCTGTTTGACGTTCGATTATTCCTGATTAACGTTCGATTATTCCTGATTAGTGCTCCATCATTCCACATTGGCGCTTCGATCGGTAATGCCAAAGTTCGATTCGTATAAAGCATCTGTTTGAATTATAATGCCGTTAATGAATGCGATTTTAAAAAAAAAGAGTATCATCTGAAAATGTCAAATTGTCGAGTTGTCACTCGTGAAGCGCTGGGGGCGCGCCGAGCGTTCGCTTTTGTGTCGTTGTACGCGTCTGAAAGGCGTATATGTAGCAAAAGAGCAAAAATGGACAAACAGGAGCAACACCTCGATGCGGACGAAATGTATTATTTAATTAGGAGCTGAAATCGGAGCAGGTGTTTGACGAGGCAGCGAGACTCTCGGATCGATGAAATCCCGAGGTTTATACACACACTTTTGACTAAATTTTGTTAAAAAAAACTCCTAAGCTTCGAGCATTAAAAATCGATAATAATCGCAATAATACAAAAAATGTGCGCATGCTGAACGAATGAAAGGTGAATAAAAGCGAAATAATTATCATAATATCGATCGATCCGGCATGGCAAGGGGGAGTTGATCACGTGACAGACAGGAAGTAATCAATAGTAACCGATCATTAGCTATTGGAGGGGTTTGGGCGCGTTGCACGACGGGAAGGGAGGCGATGGGCTTAGTACGTACTGATTCCAGGATCGATTTTTATCGATCCGGGATTTGTTCGAAGGGGGCGTGGGCGTAGATATTGGAGCCGAAAGGGGGATATCCGACTCATTTGCATGTTGCATTTTTGGAGATGGGAGTCGTCTGGGCGCCATCTTGGGGATCTGCTTCCTGTTGAGCTAGGCTTACTTTAATACTCATGAAGACACAAGTGTTTCGTTTGTGTTTTAAAACTGTGTCAATTCATGTAAAATCTTGGGGATCTGCTTCTTGTTGAGCTATAGCTTACTTACTCATGAAGACACATAAGTGTTTCGTTTGTGTTTTAAAACTGTGTCAATTCATGTAAAAGGGAAATGAGACAACACAATTTTGCCAGGTTCACTAAAAAGCAATTTCCAAAAGAGTACGCCTACCAAAAAATCTTTAGTTTCTGTTCTAAAACGACTAGACACAAGAGACTAAAATGACTTGACACAAGTCATGCAATGTGAGCTCTATGTAGTTAACCTATACTGTATAGTTCCGGATAATTGATAGTACATGTACTGTCACCCTGCATTAAAACTTGTTTCATCTCAACATGAAAAGTTTTGAGTTGTGTCACTTCTGAAGCGAAGGCGCGATATTAAAACTACGTCGTTATTATTTAATGGAAATGTCAATAGAGGGCGCTCTCATCTATAGAAATGGCGAATTCCCTTTCGGGGAATTTGTTGCTTCCTCGTTTTCTATTTCCTGTTTACATATCGCACCCACGGTTCGGAAACGACATAACTCAGCATTTTTCGTAGGTTTTTTAAGTCACGGTAATGCATGATCAAATAAATTGATTTTACAGATTACATACATGTACGGACGGCCCTCGTCGGCCATTTTGTTTTTGCTTTTCTATCTATCTCTCCTTTTCTGCTTTGGTTACAGCCACCAATTAATCACGGTTCGTACCTTTTCGCAGTTGGCAAACAAGGCTTTTCCCTGCTTTTATTTATTGTCGTCATTATTTTTTTTTACCTCGACTTCCAGCTCTATTATATTCGATCTCGCGCCATTGTTTCCCGTCACGACGATACGCCGATTGGTCACGGATCGCCGATCGATTATCGATAAATCGATATTTGTGATCGGTGAATCATAGCGTAATCGTCTGTTTCTCTTTTCACGGACCCTTTTTTTCCTTCTAATTGCTTTCGTACTGTTCGTGGTGCCGACACCTGCCGGCCGTCCTTGCGGTTTCCATTTCATGCCGCACGGGGGCGCGCGTAACAACGGCGAAAAATCAATCAAATTAATGATTCTAATCACGATCCTTTAATTGTAGTGATTTTCAACCAGTTTTCGTTACTGTTTTTTCTGTTTATAGTTGATTTCTGCTTGAGACAAACTGCGAGAAACTCGTGAAGGTAGGGGTACTCAGACAGAAGTGACACAACTAAAAAATGTCAGTTTCGGGTTTGAGATTGTGTTCATTTTAAAATCTAAAACTGCATTTCGAATTTGAAACTAATTTCAGCATGCAGCAAAGTTTAAAGTCAATGCATCGCACCTCCTCCTTAAATAGTGACACAAATCAAAAATTGGCCGTATTAGTTTTAAATGTAAAAAATGAATCTTGAAATTAAAATTTGAGATTAATTTCGGCATAGAATTTCGACGTCAGTGTATCCCCCTATCCCGCTTCAGAAGTGACACAACTACAAACTTATCAATTTCGGGTTTAAGGGTACGTGCATGGTGAAGCTTATTCCAGTCGCTTGCAAACCGGTTTCGAACCAGTGCATTGTCGCGTAGTGATATTGCAGACTCTTACCACTAAGCGACACTGGTTTTCAAGCGACTGGAACAAGCTACACCGTGCACGTACCCTAAGATTGTTTTCCATTTAAATTTTAAAATACAGACACAACTCAAAATTTGTGTCTATTTCGGGTTTATGGCAGAATTCGTTTTCAATTTGAAATCTTATTCTTAATTTCAAACATGTTATTAACCTTTTTTTTTTACAAACATATGATACTGACCTTTTTTTTTCAAATTTTAACGTCAATTGAATGTATCACGCCTTCAAAATTGACACAACTCAAAAATTGTCAATTTCCGTCATAAATTAAAAATATGAAAATGGAAATTTGAAATTAATTTCGGCAAGTAAATTTTAAAGTTAATGCATCGCAACTCCCACCTCAAAAGTGACACAACTCATAATTTTTGTCTATTTCGGGCTTATGGCAGTATTCGTTTTCAATTTGACATCTAATTCTTAATTTCAAAACATGTTATTAACCTTTTTTTCTACAAACATATGATACTGACCTTTTTTTCTAATTTTTAAGGCAATGGAATGTATCACGCCTTCAAAATTGACACAAAAATTGTAAATTTCCGTCATAAATTTAAAAATATGAAAATGGAAATTTGAAATTAATTTCGGCAAGTAAATTTTAAAGTTAATGCATCGCACCTCCCACCTCAAAAGTGACACAACTCAAAATTTTTGTCTATTTCGGGTTTATGGCAGTATTCGTTTTCAAATTGAAATCTAACTCTAATTTTCAAACATGATATTAACTTCTTTTTTTTTTGTTTCATTTTTGTCTCAAAACGAATCGTTGAAGATGTGTCCCAGAGCGGCTTTTTTTCTTCTTTTTCTTGATCATCTAATGAACGCTGCGCCAAAGATACCCCCAAGATTAAATTAAAAACCTTGAACGTCTATAGGTGCGAGAATATTCATTTGTATCCTTAAATAAATAAAGAAATCTATATCTCGTATCCCCCCCTTCGCTCGATGCATTTTCGTTTTTTAGTACCGATCCAAGTTTTATAGGGGGGGCTCTGATTCGGTGTCACGTGGCTTTTTTTCCCATCCCTTTCCTCCCTTTTTTTCTACCCCTTGTTTTTGCTTTTTTAAACGATGTAGTTATAATCGAATAAAAATCAGCGAGTCTCGACTTGATTATATTTTCACTTTAAGTAATGCTCGCGGATCAGATTCTGCAAATTGATGGCTTGTTAATTTCTGAAATAATAGCGCCAAAAATCCCAAGGTACATTCTTACATCATGTTTATTACCAACACGGCTGGAAAATGAGTTGCTTAAAAAATTAGGGGGGTCTCTCGCTTCATCTACACTATGCAGTGTTGGATGGTGAATGAGCGGTGTAGAGTTAGAGAGAGAAAGAAGGGGAAAAAAAGAAGAGGGGGGGTGTTAATAGGAGCAGAGTTGTTCGGGTGGGTAGAAGGGATAAGACTATACAGTGGTTTAATCTCCATTAAATTACAATTTGATGGCTCGTACGAAGACATGCTAGCTAACGCGCTCGTAATCCCCCTTTCATGACTCCACTACACCTCATTTGAATTTTGAATTGGAAGGCAGTTGAGCGCATGCGCGGGACAAAAAACGGGAGAACAATATAGTACTTGGAGGCGAACGGAAAAAGAGGACGATAGGGGGAGCCTCCGTCGTCCAGGTTTTTGCGGGGAATAACGAGAAGCACGCGTGAAGTGACGAGAAATTTCTGAACTTCGTATGAAGTGGAATGTCGTTAAGACGAACTCCGATGGACGCCAAAATTTGTTCGTTTTAACCGTAGTTCGTAGTAAAAAAAAGTCAGGCAAAGGGTCGTCCAAAGCAGGCTAAACGGGTCGGGATATCATTTTCAAGGGTTAAGCTATAGTTCGCACGGACACCTAGGGCCGGTTGCACCAACAGAGGTTACCCTTACCCTGGGGTTAACCCGCCATTTAACCCTTGGTTAACCCGCCTTCCCATTGCACCAACTGGGTTAAGCAACAAGTTTAAAAAAAAGGTTAACTAAGCCAGTAGGCAGGGTTAACCTCTGGTTAGGCAAACAAAAAAAAGAAATGAGGACACGACCTGCTTTAAGATTTTGCAGTTGGTGCAATGCAGACGTGTAACCTGCAGGTCAACCCGGAGGTTAATCCTTAACCTATGGTTGGCAAACCTTTCAATTTAACCTCTGTTGGTGCAACCGGCCCTTAAGGGCTAGGGTATTGAGACAACAATATTCACGTTCCATAGCTATTAACAAAATTGTCAACTGTATGTTCAACATTTAAAAAAGTTTATATAAACAAATGATGGGAAATTAGCATGTATGTTAGGAACATATATGGCACATGCTTTTCAGTAGCATTCAATTCAACAATAATGTTGTCTCTTTAGACTGTTCTTGAAATTATAAGTCATCAGCAATTGTTAACTACCAAATCTCAGAAATTAGACTGTCACAAATTTAAAAGGAGTTGCTATTCGGAAATGATAACCCAATTCAAATTTACAACAATAACATATTATTTGTTTGCATTTTTATTCCTTTCTGTTTGTATAATTCTTTTTTAAACAATTAAATCCAAGAATTATGCTTTCTCTCTAGACTGTTAATAAAATTGAGTTACAGAATTTTTAACAACCAAATCTCAGAAGTTGGACTGTTCAAAAACTTTCACCGTCATTGTATTATTCGCTAATTAATATTAATCGTCAATGCATAAAAGAAAAAAAAAGTATACCTTAGTTTTTAAAAGTTCTGTTTAATCATCGGAAATTTGATATATTATTTCATTAATAATCTACATGATTTATAATATGATGGGATATCACACATCAATACGTCAACATTTAATTTTTTTTCTCTTTCAATTAAGATAGTTCAAAAACATTAAAGTCAACGGTACCTTATTTTTACAATTCTGGTTAGTACCTGGTATGATTATCTGTACATGGTGGCGGACTCGAACAGAAACATTGGATGCGACCGGGATGGACGCAACTCTGAGATTTTGGATCAAACTTCTTTCCGTTGAGGCAATGCTGGTATTGGCAGAGTCCGGTCGATCTGCAAACGAAATAGCCGGTGCATTCGTACGGGTGACTGATTTTTATAGTTTGCAACGGTTCTACAGGAGGGCAGACGACAAGATTTTCGTTATAATTTGGTCCTTTCGATGTGGTGGCGCAGCATGAAGCAAATAATATGAAGCAAGTTATTAGCGCTACTTGTACACTGGAAGTCATCTTGCACAACGGAAATATGTGTAGATTGCTGCAGATTCTGAAGAAAAAAACACGCACATGAAAAAAAAATTAGATATACAGTCCTTCATTCTTCTAATCTGCATGCTTTTAAGACACTTTATCCGAAAAGAAACTAGGACATTTGCCAAAATCAGCTTTGCATTGTATATCGGTTGCCACAAACATGCATTAATTGGGTTTTCTTCAGTGAGTAAAACAAATCTTTATAAAAATCATCGTATGGAAATACTAAATTAAACTCAATTTTTGATGTTCGAAAAGAAATGCTAAGTTTATGTCTACAAATTTCGTAAAAAAATTTCCATAGAAAATGTAAATAGAATCACTTTAGTACCTTCTTAAGCGAAGCTAAGTAGAACCACCAAAGTAATTTAAATGAAAGAACATACTTTCTTTTTGGCACTATTGTAAAAACATAAAAAATACTGCATATTGAGACATAATTACTTACGATCGATACTATAGTCATCAATATTCTGCAATATTATTTCGATTTTACGATGTTATATAACCCGCTAATATTGTGTGGTCGAATAATGAGCGCAATCAATTTAAAACAGTTGAGCTTTAAGATTTAAGAACTTTGCATACTGCATCTGACACTGATCGAGTAATTTCAGAGACGGCAAAATATCACATACGTACGTGTAATGTAGTGCAAATAAAATTCATGTTTACACACAGACATTGTAAATTGAAACTACTCAAGAAAAATTGCCTATTGTTTCCAACATTGTTCAACTATAGGAAATATTTCAGTAATTTCTGATTGCGCACTAAAGTGCCACAGTGAGCAAAGGCACGTTCCATGCTCCATGCACGATGTTTGTCATAAACATTTTATTATATTGCGGATACTGCTTTGCAAAATCGCGTGAGTCTCGAATTTCTAAGATTATGAGGGTCTGGAAATTTCCATGCGAATCATAAGTCTACGACCTTGTACAGAGTGCATGTACAATTGTACAAGGTTATGCACCTGACTTATGAAAGATGGCAATCACTACGAGCAATTGTGTTATGCAGTGCTGCCTTAAGACATCTTTTTTGGCGAAATTACGGTTTCTAACCCATCAAAAAAAATTTAAAAATCAGAATTAGTGATGAACAGGCAGAGGCATTGCAACGTTATAACAGTGCAATCATATCTTAGTGCAACTGTTTGTTCCAAAAAGAATCCCAATGTTTAAAATAGACAAGCAAACTCCAAATATTGCATTCAAAAATGTATTTCATACATATACATGTACCTTACATGTACATGTACAGTAAATGTAACAAAATCAGTAAAATATGGTTTTCCATTTTAGATTAGCTATAGGTCTGATTTAAAGAGTCAATATAAAATGGAAGATTTATTTTTAATGTTAATACAGGTACTTAAACTTGAATAAATTTACCATCAACTTAATTTGAGTGCTAAATTAATGCCTCATTGAGGCTCAGTGTATAAATCGTACCAAATTCTGGTGTGCACTTAAAGAATGGGTACTCATGGTGTAAAAGTGACAAGTACTTACTGTATGGTGAATAAGAAAGCATGAGTACCAATCATTTTCGAAGATAGTTTTAGCCATTAAATAAAACATTTTAGCCTATAAATTACGAAGGTAAATTACAAGGAAATAAACATTGTAAATTTTGCACGCATTAATTTTAAATTACAAATTCACTGGGATTTTAAAAAGCGCCATCTTGGGATAAGTAAATGCAAAATCAGTTAAACTATTTTTAATTTATTGAAAATCACAATTTCTAGTTGTTTACCTCCGTTAACTGTAGACAAATATCAAAGTTTTATTGAAAAATATTCGTTTTTCCGACTGAAACTACATGTATCTTCGTCGTAACACTCATATACAAAGCACAGTTGGTAAACCCTGTTATCATCAGAAGCTTATTAAAATACGCGTAATTATACTAAGTGATTAATGGATCCTCGGATCTATCGGGCGAAAGTGAAGGGTACCTAGTGGGCGAATTCGGAGGGTACTTTGTGGGCGGGTGCGGAGGGTACTTCGGGGACGGGGGCGGAGGGTTCTTAATGGGCTGGTGCGGAGGGTACTTCGTGGGCGGGTGCGGAGTTTACTTCATGGGCGGATGCGGAGGGTATTTCGGGGGCGGGGGCGGAGGGTTCTTAGTGGGCAGGTGCGGAGGGTACTTGGTGAGCGGGTTT